>VXBX01007782.1:12769-64317 GCA_013400415.1 Scytalopus superciliaris | reverse complement strand
TATATATATATATATATATATATAAAAATCTAAGTTTTTACTAAAAGAACAGAATTTAACAGGTGCCTGTATCTGGCTACAGAACTGCCTATTTTAATTTTAAACATCTCCCCCAGTGTATACTCTACAAGAAATCTTACTCAATGTATTTAATCTTTCAGGAACTTAATGAATAAAGTAGGTGAGACTTCTTTCAATGCACTATTTTGTTTCCATGTGTCCTGGTTCTGGCCAGGACAGGGTTAATTTTTGCAGTAGCTGGGAGGGGGCATGTCTAAGACACAGAGCTTATTCTAGTCATTGCCAGGGTCAGAGGGAAGGAAGTCTCTTCCAGGGAGAAGGGCTCTCTTTCAGGTCAGCACAGTTTGGCAGAGGAAGCAGTTGGGTATCCTCTGTTGTCGGTGGCTTCTGTGTGAATCGTTGGCCTCTTCCTTATACCCTTTGTAATTAGTATTGTTGCTGTTGCTGTTTGTTTTCTCATCTCATTGGTGTTTCCAGTAACTTGTTCTTATCTCAACCCATGATGGTCACCTTTTGTGCCTCCAATTCTCCTCTCCAGTCACCCCACATGGGGAGGGGAAGGGGGTGTGAGCAGCACATAGTTTAGAGAGTCAGTGAGAGCACTAAACTGGGAAGCACCATTCCTAAACCATGAGACCATGCAAAGAAAAATTGGATATTGAACCAAGAATTACATTAAATTACATAAAGTATATGGAATCATATTTATGCAGTGATGCCTCAGCTCATCAGGCAAGAAATGGCAGTAGATCAGACTCTTTCCTTCAAAACATTCTTCTAGGTCATTTTCTGAAAATACATTTGTAAGAGCTGAATTTAGTGCATATAGCTACACAAATTTCCAGGAAAAAAAATGCAAACAAGTAATAAACAAACTAAAGTGCTGACCTTACCAGCAAGTTTTTCGCATTTCATTAACAAGGATGTAAACTTGGAACAACAGTATGAAAGAGCTGATATTAGTAATTTCTCAAATGAAATTGTGCTGCTAGATAATTCTGACAGCTTTCAACCACAGATAGCTCACACTAATGAAGATGGATGCTATATTAGTGGTAAGTTAAAACACTGTACATCAAAGGAGCTGGATCCTTTGTGTGACTCAGACTTTGGACTCATTTTAAGGGACTTAAGCTTAATTTAGGTTGTTTTTTTCTCTGAAGCCTTGGAGTTTGTCCCCAGGTGAAAGCAAGACAGAGAGGATCCAGGATCATGGATGCTACTGCCTCACTGGAAGTTCAAATGACTCTGATTTCACATCAGAAGGAATTTCAACCTCTTCTGAAGAAGAATCAGCAGGGGTTACTGGACTTCTGACAATATGACTGCCTCTTGGGATCACCCAGGAATTGTGGCTGGACAAATCCTTGATATTTCAGAGACATAGGCCATGATCAAATCCCCCAGTCTCTCTTATTTTCTTTACTGTGACATTGTAGTTGTCTCCTTTTGGCCTTTCACTACTTTTGTTTTGTCTTAGCATTTGTCACAGAGCAGGAGGAATCACTTTGTGATGGATGATACAGGCCTATCTGCATGGCAGATGTTCTCTAAACATCAGATCCTATGAGACAGCTATTCTTTGAACCTCTGAACAAGACATCTGTTCTAATAATTGTCATAATCCACAGTAAATGCAAGGGATTAGACTTAACAGCAGAGTTGGTCTATACCTGCCCTATCTCACCTCTCTGTAACAAATTCCTTCTTTGCAAAAGACAAATATTTTTCCCCACTCTTGAAAACTACTTCTAGCCAATCCATTAGTTGGAAAGTTTTCTGAAATCCTCAGGTCCCAGAAGGCAACAATCAAATCAGTGACTTAGTCTAAATTCTAGAACCTCTGAATAACAAGTCATGGCTTGTCATCTTCCCCTTTCTCCCCTATATGCAGAACACAGCCCTCACCAGCTGATGATGGAAGACCAGATGACTTTTTCAAAGCAAAGAACAACATCCAGAGCCTCTAAGTATCCTCCTCTTTCACTCGAGCCTCAGCACATCTCTTCAGGACAGTGGATCTGCAGCTTGCCTACCACACACAGCAACAGCAAATAGCAGAAAGAAGTTAGAAAAGGCAAACAGGAATTTCAAAGCCTTAGAATTGCTTCTCCAAAGTGGTCAGCACTAGCTATAGCTAAGTACATAGCAAACACATTATTGTTTTCTGCCAGGATGCAGTTTTGTTGAGTTGGTGGCTTGAGATTGATTTTATGTTCTGCTTTGGGATGTTCTTTTCTTTACAAGGCATTCTTACCTGTTACAGAGAAACTGGATGAGAAACACTTTGAAAACAACCATCACATTCAAAGCAAACAAGATTTTGCGGGTCCTATTCTCCTTGATGGAAAAGAACCTCCTTTCCACAAAAGAAAACAGAGCAGCAGTAAGCTCCTGTGACAGCAGCACAGTCCAAGCTTCTCTTGACTACTCTTCTTGTGCTGATGGCCAAAAATCCAGACAGAATGTAAGAGGGAGGGATAAGGCAACTGCTCAGTATAAGCTGTTGAGCGAGAAAAATGTTCTTACTGTTACTGAAAGCCTAAAAATGCCTGTCCACCCTCACTGTCACTTATTACATTTACTATGAAAGAGCTCTTGCTGGTAGTAGCCCATTCTGTCATCCGAAAAAGTTTGGACCTCTTTCAAAGAGTAGTATCAGTTCCCACAATGCTAACCCCTAATCTCTTTGCCATGATATTTTGTTCAAACTTCTTTGCAGTTCAAACTTCAGTACCAGGAATCAGGCCTCAAGCAAACTAGGACTGTCTTTCCTAGTTTTTGAAGGAAAGCATGAGGAGGTTCAGTTACCTTTACCTGTACTATGGAAAAAAAGAAATAATGTTACTTAATTGCCAGAAAAGTAACAGTATCTACAAATTCTGGAATTACCTGTTTCTAGCTGTTACTACAGAACTACTTCAGCTGAGAGGAATCAGCTAGTGTTACCAAGCAGAAAACACATCAAAGAGAAAGCAGAAAGCTCAGAATATCAATGTTGATGTTTTAGTACTTCTGAGGCAAAGTGATTGATGGATGGCTCAAGATTGTCAAAATCTAAATTCTGCAAAGACAAGAAGACAAACGGGGGATTAGTTTTGTTTAAAAAATGAATTAGCTTGGGAGTACCAGTCTCAGTAAGAAAGAAATGAGAATGCACTCTTGCCCTGGCCACTACTAAGCTAGCTATCTTCACCTCTTTGTTGTCAAAACTGTTTTTAGAATGATTCATCAGAGCACTTTCTTCTCTACTCCAATGTGAGGCCAGGACAGGGACAGGATATGCCATGACAATGGAATGGCTGCATGCAGTGGTACTCTAGTCACCAGCAGTACTTCTGAGGAAAAAAATAATTCTACAAGGGGATACTTGTTTTTATTCTTGTGCAAGAAACTTCTCAAGAATTACTTTGCTGTACTCAGAAGTCTGAAAAATACACATTGATTTCAGATAGCCCTTCAATTTTTTGGGATTGATCCGGACAAAACCTTTTGAAAGTGACCAGTTCTCTAAAAAGGACATCACCACATTGGACTACTATATTTATTATCTGTGTACAAGTCAATACCATTACTTCTGCTTAGACATTTACAGTCAACGTATTCTCTCCCTCTGATGTTGGGGTTTTTGTTTAATATTATTCCTGAAGAAACATACTGGCACTTCAAGTCTCACATATTCAGCATTTGATCAATGATATTGTATTTCACTTCACATGCTTCCACCACGAAAGAAACTTACGCATTTACATAGTGCAGTAAGATGACCTCCCCTTCAACAGCCTGCAGATGCACATAGAGCTTCTTCCCAGATACTACTGACCAGTTACATTCTGCAAGTCATATCAAAAAGCCATAGGTCATGATACTGAGTTGCTATTCCAAATAGTTCTGTTTCTTTGTAGAACGTCTTGCTCAAAGAAATTTAGCACCATTACTACTGTTCTTTTCATGACCCAACAGAGTACTGTCTCTTGCAGTAAAGAAGGAGAAGCTTTGAAGGTCAGAGCATACAGAAATCACTAAGAGTAGGTCTTACTCATCAAGGCGTTACACAAACCTAGAGTAAATAACAGATACTGTCCCATGTAAGAAATAAGCCATATGATCATGAGGCACAGATAAACATGGAAAATCATCTTCTTTTTCTTACCAGTTTAATTAATCTGCAACTAAATTAGCTGTAGACCAGCCATGAGAAAATTCACAGAGTGATTCAGGTTCATTTATGCAGGTTATCTGATCATGAATCCTTTGGAGACCGAACATTTTTATATGAATGCAGTTAGCAAAACTGTCTAAACAGTATCCAAAATGTTAAAAAGAAGCAAGCCAATAAACACTAGAAAGCCACAGTACTTTGGTACACTGCTATTGTCATCAACAAATTGATAAACAGCAGATGGCCACTAATTCAGCTTGTCTTACTTGGGTATACAATTGCTGTCAATCATTTTTGTTACTGCATGATCCCTAGGGCAAAAAGTTCCTTATCACAGAACCACAAGTTGAGTCACAATTTTTTTTTCCTTTCTTTATTCTTAAACATATTAACTTTTTGTGCTTGAGATGTGATAATTGTGTTCTACAAGGCTCCATTCCTGCACTGGACAGAATGCAGAAGACCATGTTTCCTAGGAAGCCTATCAAAATTAATAGGTATTTTGCCTTTAGAGAATTATTTGCAAAAGGAATACTTAACACTAACTATAATTCCTTATATTTTCCTAAGGTGTCATCCTTCTGCGTACTGACAAGCAATGAGGAAAAGAATGCTCTGGGGAAAAAAACCAAAAACAAGCTGAGTGGAATTAGGAAGAGTAAATAGTGTGCTGACTGCGAAGTAATTAAAAGCCATAAAGCAGGAAGAAGGCTGGAGGTGCCTAAAAGGCATTATAATTGAAACCTAATGCATGTTAACTGTGAGTGAGGCATTGAAGTCATTGACATGAATGACAAAACTCACACTGAATTCAATTGGGGCAGGATTTTATTCGATAAGTGCTCAACAAGAAGGCCAGTTCAGCTTCAGAGAGATTGATTGGAGGTTTGTGGATAAAAAGAAACCTTGCTGAAAACGAGAACTGGTGATTTATATAGACAATGATTTCCACAGTTGTGAAATAGCCACAAGAGAAATAAGACAGAATTAAAACCAAATGAGTTAATCCTTGAGAAATGGGAAGATGAACCTGTTTTTTTTAATATGATTAGGGGGAAAAAACCAAAGACCATGACAAAGGAGACAGAACCAAGAAAAATCCTGAACACAGAACAACTTTATCCCAACTAATAACTAGGAAAAAAGTGATGAAGTGGTTAAAATGCAGTGACAACTTTACAGAGCATAGCTATTGATAAAAAGCATATTGGGAATACTTAGAAAATCTGAATTAATTCAGATAGCACAGATTTAACCACGAAACAGAAATTAATTAAGAAAGAAAAAGAATTTTCTGTTCAGTATATCTAATCTCCAGAGCCTACTTAAGTAATCAAACCATTCTTCAAAAACAGTCAGTCCAGTTTCAGTGATTTTAACACCATGTTGTCAAATGTAATGTAAGTTTGCCTTGATGAAGTCAATTGATTTACAAATAAAAAAATAAATGTAAAAACAAATTGGATATCACCAGTACTCTGTAACAAATATTCCACCAAAAGTACTATCTTTACACAAAGTGTGGCAGACTAACAAACTGGTATTTAATTTGACAAAATGAAAGAAATTTCATACTAGATACAATGCATGTGAAGAGGAAAAAAACATACAGAAAAGTAGGGGCAGAAAATCACATAAAAACCTGGAGTTCAATTGTTGCAAAAAGGGAATTGTGTTAATTTGGCTGATATATCCAAAAATCTGACATCAAGCAAGTAATGGACAGAAAGGAAATACTAGTAATGATACTCTCCATGTCTAGAGAACACTTACAAAGTCACTCCTTACCAGACAACAAATCTTCCCAGAAAAATAAACTTAACATTGAGTACAAATTCATGAAAACTTATGAGGTGAAATTGCGAGCATGCAACTTGTAGAAGGGATGTGAGAAGCCCTGAAAACATTGTGGAAAACAAGTATTTTTAACTATATCAGCAAGCAGACAGCCTCCTAAAACAACATGCCAACTTTCATGATCTGACCCTGGAAGTCAGCAACTATAAACATGCATTTAATTACTTATTAAATTTGTCTGTGTGAGATAAAATAAAGGACACAGTGCCAACTGAGGGAGCTCGAGAGCTATGCATTCTTAAACAGTGTCTCTAGAGGATCTTAGTGGGAGCTTTGAGCTATGAGGAGATTTCAGTGTCACCAAAGAAAGGGCAGAGGATGGCACTTCTGAGGCATCATGAGCTCTGTCTCTGCATCTCTTACTCAGCCAGGCTGCCTAACAGGTAGTGGATCTCCTGCACATTATATTAGACATCATTACACTTCATACATTCATTATATATGCAACTATACCTTTTCTTAAGGGCTGGCAGCTGGCTACCCTAATGCAGTGAGCAAAGGCACTTCCAACTGCTCTCATCTGCCGAGTATCCTCATGAGAAACTCCTGGTTTTACTGAGCTGCAATGCAACGGCTTAGAAAGAAAATATTCCCTCAGACATGAATCCTAGTCCCTCCTCAGACTACACAGTTTGTTCATACAGCCATACAAACACTCCCTGGAGACCTGATGCATATTCTCATGCACATTCTGCAGGAAGCTCTACTTTTCTCTCTTCCCGACATCCACACGCAGCATAGGAAGTGCAAATAGGACAGTCTGAAACTCTCAAAAAGCACACATTACTTATTTATTCTTACTGTAATTCCACAAGGATCTAAGAAAAAGACAACCGAACCAGCCATTGTCCTATTTACTTTGTCCTACATCGTGTACCCACTGAACCATATTTACATCTCCAGTCATTTTTAGCATAGTACATTTATTTTTATGTATCAGGTCAGGACATTCTAGAGATACAATTGATACTTCTATCTGCAAATTTTGGAAGAAAAAGGTCTCTTCAAACACTGTGAGCTGAGAAAATGTTGATGAGACTTAAATTATCAACAACAAAATCACCTTAGTAGTTTTGTACATCCGTTACTAGTGAGGAAATAATGGGCTTCTTTTTAAGTAAGAAGTCACTTGTTTCTGTTCCTCTACAGAAATGATATTCACAGATAAGACTAGAGTATAAGAATAGTTTTGCTCATGAGTTGCATCATATACACTGTGTAACATTATGCAGTATTTTTAGACTGCGAAAATTAGACATAAATCATTCCTGCTTCACAAGTCACCTTTAAGGAAGTATCTAATGTTTTTTACTCTACTGTGACTACATAATTGAAAAGTACGTACTAAAAATGTTTAAACATGAGATTCAATGGCTTAAAATGAATACTGACACAGTAAAAATAGATTCCTTGAGAGAATTAACTAATCATTAATAACTTGAATTGACAAAGGCAGCACTAATCAAATTCTGGCTTCATAATAATTCTTATAAAAATGGGTAGAAGGGGAGAGCAAGCTAATCAAGTGAGAATAACTTCTGTAAAAACAGTAATGAATCTACAGCACATTAACTCATTACAGAATTATGCTTTTATTTCAGTATTTCCCTTTCAGGTCAAGAAAAATGCAGGTCACTTAGAGCATGCTGAGAAGAGAAAAGATAATGCTTTTTATTACTAACAGCACCTAAGTCATGTGAGAAAACACCAGAAAAGAAAGGTTGGTTCTATGTTAAAATGGGGCTCAAGCATCTGAAAGGCACTGACCAGAAAAAATGGTTCAGTTTTAGAAATAAATGTACAAGCTATGTTGAATACAGTTTATTTGCAAAAATTACACTGTTAACTAGAGTGCCCAACTAGCAGGACTGTTGTGCCACACTAAATTAATGACTAACCTGAAAAATCACATTTCTCTACAGGAAAAGTACAATATTTGACCTTCAGACTTGACAATATAGCCTGAGGACTCCATGGCGACTGAATCAACCTCCACATACAGACTTTACCAGGCTGAAGTGTGTGTGCACTGCAGAGCACAGGCTTTTGGCTTCAGAGAGTGATCAGAACCATTGTACATGCATAAACCGCGTGGATAGCAGAGGCTCAGAAGACCTTTCAGAAGTGTCAAACTTATAATGCATGGCTCTACAACACAGCACACATGTTCAGAGGCTTCAAATAAGATCATTTCTATGTCCAGAGTCCCAGATGAGACTACTATGAAATGCTGATGTGCAGCAGCTGGAGCAGGGGCATCTGGGCTACAGTTATCAGGTGTCCCTAAATCCCAGGCACATTTATAAAGTATTCAAAATGTGCCAAGATTTCTAAAGAATAAAGCTGAGCAAAATACAAACATACGTATGTGTGCTGGATTTGGCTGGAATATCATTACTTTTCTCCATAGCAGCTAGTATAGGGCTATGTTTTAATTTGTGCTGAAAACACTGTTGGTAACACTGGGCTGTTTTAATTACTGCTGGGCAGTGCTTACACAGCATCCAGCCTTTGGGCCTCTCATGCTGCCCCATCAGCGAGTTGGCTGGGGGTGAACAAGGAGTTGGGAGGGGATGCAGCCAGGACAGCTGACCCAAAGTAAGCAAAGGGATGTGCCATTCCATATGAAGTGGTGCTCAACAATAAAAGCTGGGGAAAAGAAGGAGCAAGAGGGGACATTTGAAGTGATGGCATTTGTCTCCCCAAGTCACTGTTATACATGATAGAGCCCTGCTTTCCTGGAGATGGCTGAACACCTGCCTGCCCATGGGGAATGGTGGATGAATTCCTTGTTTTGCTTTGCTTCCATGTGTGGCTTTTGCTTTACCTGTTAAACCATCTTTGCTCAACTCATGAGTTTTCTCACTTTTACCCTTCCTATTCTCTCCCCCATCCCATGGGGAGAGAGAGCAGCTGAATGCTGCTGAGCTACCAGCTGGGGTTAAACCACAACAATACTTTTTGACACTCAGCATGGGGCTTGGAGGGTTCAAGAAAATGACAGATTTTATTTGGAATGTGCTAGATTGGATTTATAGCTGTTATTGCCTTTTATCTATTAATTGGCAGGCAATGGGGCACTGTAAAGTAGAGTCTAGTGCTTGTTAGTGGCTGCTTTTTGCTCTCACTGCTTTCTGTAGTGCTGTACTGCTTATCACCACACTCTACAGTGCCTGGGAACATTTTCATAATAGCAGTGGCAGTGCACCGGGGCTGGCAGATGACCAATGCATCACTTCTGCCTCTGTGCTGCTGTCCTGGACAGGCTGAGACTCCAGTGTGAACTCAAGTCAAAGAGACTGTGACCTGTGGATGAGTCCACATGGGAGTAGGACATGTCTGCCTGTGGATAAGCCCTTGCCAGATCAGGTACCTTTTGAAGTGTCTGTGCCACAGCAAATGTACCTCTGAAGGGACTGTGGTCCAAGGGCAAGTCCATACTGGAGAACATACATCTTGATGCATCTGTGGCTGTGCATAAGGACATGCTGGAGCACAACAAAGCACATGGCCATCAATAAGCCCACAACAAACAGGTACACACCCCTGGAGGGACTGCAGCCATGGGTAAGGTCATGTTGGAACAGGTTTACTTCTGCTAGGACTGTGGCCCATGGATAAGGCCATGCTAGAAAAGATACACCTCAGAGCAGTTGTGGCTGTGGATAAGCCTATACCACAGCAGGTACACCACTGAATCAACTCTGACTCATAGACAGACTCTGGCTGATAATGAGTAAAATACTATTACCTGTGTTCTACACATGCACACACTGAGAGTTCAAATTACTTCATGAACCTCCTAGCCAGCTTCAATTTAAAGTTTTCACCTAAAATCTTCATTTAGCCTCTGCAGCAGCTTCAGTCACTGGGAGTCTTTGTCTGACTTGGAGCTCTGGTCAGGCAAGGAAGAAAGTAAAAGGACTTTGCAAAATCTTCTTTTCACCTTTTTTTTTTTTTTTTAAAGTCTTTACTTTTTTGTGAGCAAGGCAGCCACATTTATATTGCTTAAAATAAATCTTATTTGACACAGTTATTCCATCTGGTTCTGCAACACAGACTGGTTTTTTTTGCCAGGAATAAAAGCTGTGATCATTATAAAACTGTGGGAAAAATCAATGTCATACAAAAGGAATGGTTATTTTATATATGCACATAAACACTGCACACACACGTAGTATGAGACCTTATCCTCTGATCATGCAACTGAGGAAACAAATTAGTTACATTTGCTTAGAATACCTTTTAACACTACTGCCGGATATTTTCAGGAGGTGAGGCTGAGAGAAAGCACCAACACAGTTTAATCAGAGCTTGCTATTTTTTCTTTTTAACATCATGTCTGATAATTCAGTTTATGGAAACCTATGGCTAATTTGAACAATCACTACAATGTGAGTTTTGCTAATGATTTTCCTTTCAGATTTCAACAGCTCATGATGCTTCCCTTCAGTTTTCTATTTGTAATTCTGCCTTGCACAATGCTGATTTTAAGTAATTTTCTCTTTTGCATTAAAAAAAATCCTTCTAAGCAAATAATACCTTCCTCTGCTTAGATTTTTTTAACTAGAATGCCAAGCCCTCTTACCATCAATGGTTTTTATTTTTCTTACTAAATTCTGCTTTGACTATATACTACCTTCGCTTACAGCAATTCTCCGCAGAAAATCTGAAATAAATATAAAAAATGCCATAATTTCCAAGTTTTGAGAAACAAAGTATGTCTACACTATGCAGTCCTACTTGAGACCAAAAATATTTCAAAATTTCCGATTTCTACTCAGTACGTTGTAACACGTATCAAAATCTCTGGTTGCATTTGATATCACTGATTTGACTTAATTATGTACAAACATTCCTCCTCATTTGAAGATTCTCCAATCAGACAGCTCTGGCTGCTTTACGCATTTTCTCTATATTGTTTCAAGTACTGAGGAAAGCTCTCGTGCACTATGACTTGCTTAAATCTTAAGTTTGGTTTTTTTAACTCAGCCCTTTTTTAACTCAGCCCATGAGTTACATCAGCAGAACGGCTGCACACTGTAAGAAATCACTTCTACAACCGCCAGCTCACAGAAACTCACTGCATAGCCTCATGTTTTTGGTGAGAAGGAACCGCACACTGCTGCTTGGTGGCCAGGGGATGTCACATGAGACACTTTGCTCTGCCTCCCTCCCCAGCAGTCCCTGATGCTGCCTCCAGGCCAGACTGTCAGGTAGGCTGGACAGATGCCACACGCCAAGCACCGTAATGGCTGGGTGGGCTTTGCTATAGCTGCCTTCTGGGGGGCGGGGAAAATCAATCTGCTAGCAAAGACCATACCTTAAAAAAACAAACAAAAAAAATCCTAACCAAGGAACTGGTAGTCTGAATGTTTTTCTCTCCTAACTGACACATCAGCTCTGTACATTGCCAAACAAAGAGAGTTCTGACTAAATATTTTTCTCCCACTCTCTCCCTCTATGAAAAATTGGCATTCATAGGATCACTCAGATGAAGAACAGCATGAAACAGGCTAACAATAAAAGAGTAGTATGAAGTAACAATACATTCATTAAGGATTAAAAAAAGAAGGGTGGCTTTACACTGCCAAAAGCTTTTATTTAAACAGACTATTGCATCCTGTCTCCACTATATAAAATCACACAAGGCTGACACTAGAATAAATCTCAACTCTATAAAAATTTAGTGACAACCTAGACTGCAAGAGAAGAGCTTATTTACCCCTCATCGTCCAGCCCTTGCCTTCCTGTAAAATTTGGCAGTTTAGTGCTGCATAAATATATGTAGTGTTTCCTTCTCCATACAGCTTACATTTTTGGAGACACAGAGACCACTTGTACTTCTAGGAAAGATGGGCAATCCTTTACTTGCTGGGGTAGTGGACTCCCCCACAAGACACCTAGCAAAGCAGAGAAGATAGAGGGGCAGGAGGAAGGTGGTGTCATGCAGCTATACCATTTTGATTTTCCAAAATGGGCTGGTGGGAAAGGGGGCAGGTCCACCCGTGAAGACCATGCTTCACACCACCACCTGAAGGGGTTGGAGTGGTAGCAGTGCCATGCAACAGGGAAAAAGCACTTCACTCCCACTCGTCCCCCAGTGTGTCCCGCAGGGCCGTGGCACACAGGCAGCAGAGGAATCTCACTGATTTTTCCAACTCCCACAGCCCAGATACTCTCATACTGATTCAACCATAGCCACAACCAATGCTCCTCTGGACTTCTGTTCACACTAAGGGGATAATTTTTTAGTCAAGCAAGTAACTCAGTACTCATCTCATGCCTGAAAGCCTCAGATTCTAGTCTAACCTATTCAATGCCATCCTGCTGTTTGCTGTACTCTTTTTGTTGGCATGAGGAACATTTTCTGTGATAAAGGCTAGTGAAACCCTAGGAGAGACGGCCAACCCAAATACTGCAAGTTTTTGTGAATGAACAGGCCATACAAACATTGTCCAGAGTCCTTTAGGTTCAGTAAATCCTATCTCGGGCCAGGATGGATAACATAACTGAGAATCCTTAAGACCTTCCTCTCTGATTCTGTTGTTGATTAAAAGGCCTTCCCCATTTTGCTTTCCACCATACAACACAGCACATTCAAACCTAGTTTAAATATAACGTTTTAGCCCTGCAAGTGCAAGGAAGAGTTGGAGCAGGTATCTTGTTATAACAACAAAAAGTCATCCAGTGGAAAACATGCCACATGCTGAACTACTCCTGACATGAGCCAAAACAATGAATTCATCACAGATTTGTTGGCATGTCCACCTCCACAATCTCTGGAGTCCTGTCCATGTGGCCCTATGACACCAGAGACTGACAGACAGGAGATTAAACTGGGCAGCGGACTAGTAAACAGAATAGGCAATGTCTAGCCGATGCACAGCACAAGTGACAACACTGAAATAGAGTTACATGGCCTTGGGCACTGCCCATGCTCTGCTCAACCCTCCCACTGAGGACTGATGGAAACAGCTCTCTCCAAAAGGTGATCTGGCAGATGATCTAAAGTGAGCAATGAGGTGCATGGTGGGGAAAGGTAAACATGGGGAAAGGGCCCAAACTGTGACAGGCCTTCCATGTGATGGTCATGCTGGAAACATGAGATTCCATTTTCAGGCAGCTCCATTCAATGTTTTTGCCATCTCCCTGGGAAGGAATGGAAAAGATTCTCTACCCCTAGATGTCCCTTCCACGTGTCTCTCTAAAAAAGGATGTTCTAGGCCACGCCAAAAATACCAGCATGGTGTGTTTCCACACCACTGGCTCAATGGTTTGATCGCTGCTCTTACTGTTCTGACAGGGTGAAAAAAGAGGCTGAGAAAAAAAAATGTCAGTTACATTTTATCTGGAGAATCATATGACAAAAGTTTGATGGAACAGTGTGAAGCTTTCCCTGGTGTCGGACTAGGACATCCACCGAACTGGAAGGAGGCCAAAGGGTAGAAAACAGAAGGGCTGTAAGAGATTCACATGGAAATATCTTTTCACAAGAGATGTTTCACAGTTTATGCTCATTCTTGTACTTGTGTGTTTAAAATACTTTCGCAGAAATGAAGGATAATTCTTGTCTCACCTTCAGTGTCGGACATGTCATTCTATAAACTATTTTAACACCTGTTGCTAAGACACATTTCCAGAGAGAAATTAAGCCTGGGTTTCTTGTACTTCTATTTAGCATGGCTCTGGGAGTAAGAGCCACATCCACAATACAAGCTTTAGAGAACCTGAGCAAGCACTGATATCTCCTTCAAAAATTAGAGTTTCAGCTCCCTACCCCATATTGGCTTCTTCTTCCCACCCTGCTTTATTACCCATAAAATCTCACTGCTTGGCAGAAGAGATTTTTCCTGATGAGGAAGGGTTCCAAGGCTGGCAGAGCCAAAGACCTCTACCCCACTGCGGGCTAGGAATCCAGGGCACAGCACAGGGACATGAGCACCATCCTCATGAGGCTTTTGCAAGGACCAGAGAGTCCACTGTCCCACACCTGGAGCATTCACAGCATGTCTCTGCCAGGAAACTAAACAGGCTTCAAATGAGGCACCAGAAGAACCTTCAGGCAAAAGTTCAGCTTTTTAACCAAGCCCATTCAACATTGCTCAGCATTTTAGTCAGTTAAGAAGGGACTTACATGTTAAGTTGAATTAGGACCATACAGTTACATCTGAGATGTGCTTTTCACAAGACAGGACATGGATAATCTACTGGACAAAGTGCGTATTTTCATCCAGATGGTTCTATCAGTTTTAAATTTTTGGTCACATTTTGGACATAAACAGGTTAACAAGAATATAGCAAAAAGATGCTATAAAAGTCAGAGATGTGTCCTTGAATGCCTTGTTCTTTCCTCCCTTTTATTTTTTTGTCTTTCTCTCCTGTTAAAAGACCCAAACAGCAGTGTTAAAGGGGAAGATTTCAAAGTCTGTAAGTGTTATTAGATGAGGAGCCACAACATATCATATGGAAATCGGAATTGAAGAGGAAAAGATTTCTATCATTTAAGGCGCCAGTCTTGCCAAAAGCAAATGTAGATGAATGCAGACTGACAAGCCCTGAAACAAAGAACCAAACTGACAGGCTATCAGTTAAAAGAAAGATTCTGCAGCAAAAAAAGAGACAGGAATTTATTACAGAAAAAGCGTTTAAAATCTTTAGCCAAGTATCCAGTTGTAGTAAAGTCAGTAAACAAGAAGTTAGCTAGTATTGCTAAAGAAATATAAATCAAGGCTGTTGATATCACTATAATAGTACAGTAGTTAACATGCAGAGGGAATACATACTTTCAGTGCACATGCACTAGAGGGAAATGCAACTTCCTTTTTGGCAGGTTGAGCAAAAGAACTATGAAATAATAATAGTAAATGGAAGGTTTGAATCAAACTAATAGTGAGAGACAATATCTGAGGTCCTTCCATCAGTTGACCTGATTATTTAGATGAAGGATTTTTTCAATCATTACTTATAGTTTTAATTCAAATTTTGCAGATGCACAGTTTACCATCATCATCAGACAGTGGTAATGCAGAAATTTGATATTGAGCATCTCCAAGAACTCTGTGTGAGATAGTCATAACTGCTTCTGTGGGACAGACTAGCTACAAGTGAGTTTTCCCTTCCAGAAATGGTATCTTTTGTAAAAATTGCTATCCTTCTCGATAATTTTTTCCAGCATTTGCAGCAAATATTGAAAAATAAGGAAAAGATGCTTTCCTTTTTTTCAGTTACAGTGTGCTCTCCAGCCTCATTTAATATGAGCAGCCAGCAAGAAATTGCTGGATTTTCTCACAATGCCTTTGTTAAATTCCCTACAGGTCACTGAAGGTCTAATCCATTATTACTAGAACTGCCACACGCCTGGGATACATCTCTTTAAAATAATATTGATGACATATGAATTACACCATTGTCTAATTTAGTATTGTTGAACATTCAAGCACTTCCCTTTCCTGCAGAATATGAAATCCTTTGTTGAATGTTCTTAGACCATGAGATTTACATGTTTCATGTTAACCATCTAAAACTGTGTTTGTCTAATTTAATTTAGAAGGGGAAAATAAAGATCTTTCTGAGTGAGTTTTGTTTTGTTTGGGTTTTTTTTTGCAATGCACTTTAAATAACTATATTCCTGAAAGTCTTTTGGTAGAACTGAATTGTATCATTATATTTACCATAAGTGAGACCACTCATGACATTAGTTGTTCTTTTGGTTAAAGTTTGCCTATTTACTTGTTTCTTGTCAGAGACACAATGTTAAAAGACAAAAGAAATGTCAATCCAAAAATCACTCATTTAAAGACCAAATACATATTCATGAAGGCTTTGAACAGGTATTCCTTCCCAAATACAATCTACCTCTGATATCAACAGTAGAAGAAAACCTCAAATAGTGGATTCCCTCATTGAAAAGGAAACTACTTCACCAGTTTCCAAGGCTTCATACCAGAAAACTGTTACAGAAAACACACACCAGCTAATTTCAGAAGTTGGCAAAGCACAGAAAAAAAAGTAGATTTCATTTTTGTTCTCAAATGTTTATAAACAGCATTATGAAGCTAACTGAAATAAGAAGCAAAATTAAATCCAGGGAATAAGAAGCAGCACTATCCATTCAATTGAAAACTACACAAGGAAGAAAATGCAAGAAGAAATTGATATAGGAAATTAGTATGATGACAGTTCACAAGCCCAGTAGCTTTCACATTCTTTTAAAATATTGTCAATGACTTTTGTATGAAATATATTTCTCTGGTACAGTTTGGTTGGCAACATTGCATGATGCAACATTTCTGTTTCAGACTTTGCTATCTGCAGGCCATCTTAGCCCAGTAATCACTCTGACTTTGATATCAAATTTCCTCTGTCAGGTCTTCCATCGGGATAAGAACTGCAGTGGTGTGTACCTGCTGGGAACCCAGTCCTTCAAATCATGTTTTACTTCACTTGTAACACATGAGATGATTATGTCTCTCGGAGCATCCCAGAGGCCCTTCTCAAGACCAGATCTGGCTGCTGTGCAGGGGAAGCCTGCAGTGTCCCCTCAGCATACCTGGCATGACACGGACAGCGCCGGGGGCTTGCCTGCCCGGCCCAAAAGCAGATGCTCGCTGCAGACAGACAGCACCTTCAAGGCAGCACCACATGCCAAAAGGGGATGCTGCAGATGGCTGCTCCCTAGCCTGCTGCCATCCACCCAGGGAGGCAGTCAAAAAAGTCAGGCTCTAGTTTTGCATAGGCTGTAAACATGCTACACCTTCAAGTCTAATAAGAACAAGGAGCATCCCTGAGAAACAAGCACCTTCTCCTTACAGAACTGTGAGTTCTGTGCCTGTGTCTCCCCTAAGATTAGTGTGAACTGCTGATGACTGGGGAGGACTCTCTGAAGGCTCAGCATGACTGAAAAATATTCAGTTCCTTGCCACTTTTCTGTACTGAAAGCTATTTCTAAATACATGAACTAATATGAACTCTGTAGCTCATACCTTATTTTGTTATGGATTCATACAATTCCCAGGAAAACAGGGGTTGGTCTATGACTGCAGCAGCTTAGCACTGCCACAGCAACAACATGAGAACAACGTAAATGTCAGTCACAGCACTGAGATCCTGCAGTACATCTGCCTGTGACTCAAGCAGGAAATCAGCAGATTTTCAAACAAAGCCTGTCATGAAAAAACTATTTAAAGTCAAAATCGGTTGAAGTATAAAATGCTTCTTTCAGCAATTTTAAGAAAACAAAGCTGTAAGGAAGTGTCAAAGTCATTATTAAAAAAAAAAACCTAAACAAACTAGATGTTTCTCCATTTTTTATGTAGTTTTTCAAATGAAGGCAACAGACTCTTTTGCTATGTTCAGAACGGCTTCCCTATCCCGACCTAAAAGATCAACACCTTTCACACAACAGGGGGGTAAAACAGTTCATGCAGACTTCCTTGGTCCTTTGAAGAACAAGCATCCTAAGAAATTAACAATTAACATCTGCTAATTCTTTTTATGTTTTTCCTTAAGAAATGGGATACATAGTGACAACTTGGCTAAATGGTTGAATGCATTACACGTTCCTTCCCCCTGGATTTTTAATCAGATGAGTAGCACAGGTTAAAAGTCTATCCTCTCCTGTACCTGATCATACAGGTATCTTCCCTTCCCTTTTCAGTATTTCCTGAAAAAATATTTTGCCAAGCAGGTATGTGTTTAATGAAAACCAAATCCTTGGTTGAGACAAGATATAAAATATCACAGAAAACAGTGACAGCAACTGAAGACATTCCCCAGTTTCCAGTGTTTTGTCAGCATACACACTGAGCCTACTTACAAAGACTTGCATTATTCAAACAAACCTACAAGCTACAGGGTGAAAAAAAATCCTAAATCCTTATGGTTTAATTAACTGCTAAGCCTTATTCCTGGGGCCATCTGCCCTTCACTCAGAAGCTGCCATTGGCATCCTCCCACATGACTAACAGCCATTAAAGGTCCTCTCGCCTTCAGCATCCCCTCGCACAAAGCAAATACTTAATCTCATATAACAATACCATCTAGTGGTAAAATAGATTCATTACACTGGGAATCTCCCTCATGTATTTTCCTACAGCACCACCGGATACACACAGCAAGAGCAGAACACGTCCCCTCATACACATACCTCTGCCCAGCACCTGAACAAATTCATAACTATTCATTTCATCTAAACGTATTTTTAGCTTTAAGCACATGAATCTCTCCATGTAGAGCAGATGAGCTTGTACCCCTCCAAAGAATATTAATATATTGATACCATTACCCATCACCTAAGGAGCAAAGGCACCGAACCAGGCCTGGAGTCATCACAAAATAGTTACAAGTTACAAAGCATCTGTTATTACACATGTGCTGGCCACACCTCTGGAACAGCAGTGTGTCCACAGCTCCTATATGCTATGTGTCAATATAAGAAACACAAATTTCTCCTGTTCTGAACAGAGAAAATAGGGGAGAAAGTGCTTACTCCTCTCTACATAAAGACAGAAGTTGTATTCAGGTGGTATCCTGAACCAATTCCCTTGTGTGGCTCCACTTGTCCATGATACCTAAAAAGAACAAAAACTGAACCTAATGGCAAGATGATACATTTAGCTGCAAAATCTTTAGGAGAGTGTGCATGATTTGAGACAATAGAATAAAGGCTGGAGTGAGTCAGCAAGGCAAAAAGATGACAAATGGGAAACAGCAACAACTTTTTTCACAAAACAATAAATACTAATTACATTGATGATGATGATGAGCTAAAAAGCTCTTTGATATGAAATAAAATTATTCAAAGACAGAATCCTGTAGTAAAGCAATGGGACAATTTGCTCTACTTCCGTGGGCTTTGTGGAAACATTAGAAGATTGTAAACAATACGTTAACAAAGAGTGCATATTTTTGAAAGGTAAAGTAAGTCAGTACTCAAGCTATAGGAACAATTTAGTACATAAAGCAGTGACATGTGGAAGTCTGGCTTTTTATCAGCTCGGCCTTCTGATTTTTTTTCTCTCTCTAAAAACAACTAGCTTTGCCCAAAAGCTGAGACACTGTGATACTCGGGAAAAAAACCCACCACATTAAACTTACACTCTACCAACTTACAGAGATCAATTTGTAGCAAGTTACAAATTTCCTTTTATAGTGAAACAGAAGATTATAAGAAAAACACTTTATTGTTTGAAATATGTTCTTAGAAAATCAAGTCAGTTGCTTCCACAGGACATGATGGTCTAGAAACCTTTTACAAACTTTAACTGCAGCTGTTGTTTTTCTGCAGTATACATATTCATCCAAGAATCTTGAAAACTAAATGCTTGTCTTTCTCACACTCAAACCCCCTTAATTATCTAATTCACAAGACTAGTAATGTAACTATTACCCTGTGAAAAACTGATGTTCTTCAGAACCTCCTTTAAGCAGCCACTTCACTTAATGAAAAGATCAGCAAAAGAACCTGATTTCCAAACATGAAACATTTATTAGCCAGCAATAACAACTTCCTATTAAAAATGGCAAATTAGCAACAGCAGTGAATCCAACAATTGTTTAGAATGCTATTAAGAGTTAATATGTTAACAAGGGAATATGGTGACAACTTCTTAGGAATAAAAAATTATGGATAATATTATGTTTTAAGATATTCTGGACAGAAATGCCATTGGGATTATACAGGTTCTCTCCCATGTACATTACTGCCACCCTCAAATATACAATTACATAATCACAAGTTTCAATTTTTTTTTTTTTTTTTAGCTGTTAGTTACTCGCTCTAATACATTTTGGTTTTTAAATCTATTCATAAAGCTCTTTACATGGACAACTAAAATTAATTTGAAACTTGGCCTTAACAGAACCAATATTTGGCTGGTATCTGTAATTTATTCAAGTCTGTTTACATATGGAAAACATTAATTTCACTGATGAATTTGAGGCAGAAATTGATGTATTCTACTCCCCAAGGTTTAAAAAATGTAGTGAATTAGGATCTCAAGTCAGAATACTTACTGGAACAAGATTCCTGAAGCAGCATACCTGCTCTGCTCAGTCCACCTGCTCCTCATACCAACAATCCATACCAAGGTCGTTAGAGAATTTCAACCTGTCAGTAATGACTATTGACTAACATAATTTCAATCAATGAAATCAAAATCTAAAGACAGTGCTTCAGAACTAAGCTATACCACTGAATGAAATTCCTTTTCATTTTCAGAGGTAAGTTACATTTACAGACAAATGATTTGTCATTGATTCTTTGCTGTTACTTGCATTTAAATTAATACTTTATGACATAGACTTCTCTATAGACAACATCAGACTGTCATAATTGTTATAATCATATCATAAAAAAATTTCTTGCATAATGTAGAAGCAATAGAAGTAGCATTCAATCATGGAAAGTAGCTTTCCATCATTCCCACCTTCATAATTCTTAAGACAAAAATTGCAAGAGGTCGATCATCACGCAGCATACAAAAGCAAATATTGAACAGGAAAACATTCATATCTCCATAAATGTGAGGATTTATTACAGAATTACAAAGAAAATTTCATTTAATTCCTTAATATTTTCTTGTCTGAAAAACTGACAAATGAACTTCCTAAACTGTTTTAGTAGATTAAGAGAAGCAATTGAAAATTTTCATTGTACAGCTTTCAAGATTCCCTGAAGTGTGCTGAAAGGGCATCATGGCAGGACACAAGTGGTCAAGATTACTGAAAGTGTCAGGAAGAACTCTGTGATACAGGTACTGAGTGGGCCAAGCTTGTCAGTATCTGCTGTTCACTAACAAGGTAGAGGTGCCCGGGATGGGAAAGTGGATGGCAGCCATGGCTGCAATGACCATGCAATAGTGGTGTCCAAGATCCTGGCAAGTAAGAAATGGGGTACTGCAGAAGTCTAGCCTGGGACCTGTCCTGCTTAATGTTTTTATCAGTGCCTTGGAGGAGACAGCAGAGTGCACATTCCTCTAGTTTGCAGATTAACAACTAACAGTGGTGGGCCAGTTGATATGCTGGAATACAGAGCTGTTGTTCAGAGAGATGAAAGCAGGATAGAGAAACGGGCTGAAAAGAACTGAAATTCAGCAAGGAGAAAAGCCAAGTGCTGCGTCAGGGAAGGAAGCCCTGCTGCTGCAGCTCAGGGTGGGGAGGGACAGGCCGGGAAGCAGTTCTGCAGAAACTGCCCTGGTGGACAGCTGAGCATGGGCAAGCTCCCTATGCCCTAGCAAGAGGGACAGCCAGCAGACTCTTGGGCTGTATTAGCAGGGGCACAGCCAGCAGATCACAAGAAGGGATCATCCTCCCTTAATCCCCACTCAGCACTCACTAGACCCCTTCTAACTATGTCCAATACTAGAAAGACATGGACAAATTGGAGGGTGGTCAGCAGAGAGCCCCCACGATGGACGGGTCTGAAACACTTGATCTACAAGGAGAGACTGAGGGAACCAGGGCTTGCTTAGCCTAGCAAGATTTTGGGGGTATTTAACAGCAGCCTGTCAGCGCCTACAGGGAGGTCAACAAGAAGATGGAGCCAAACTCTTCAAGGCATGAGGACAAGAGACAGATGTTACCTGAAAGTAGAGATTCAGGATTTAAGGAAAAAAATTCACCCTTAAGGAGAGTCAGGCAGGAAAGCAGGTTGCCCAGAGAGGCTGTGAAGCCTTCCCTCTTGGATGATTTCAAGGTAAGACTAGATAAAGCTCTGTACAATTCAGTCTGACTTCAGACCTGACCCTGCTTTGAGGCCCCTTCTCCAGAATTACCCTGTGATCCTATGGCCTAAAGACTAAGTGATGACCTATCTCTTTATCTTCATATAGGATGTAGCATATATGCTGGTTAAATAACTAGAAGCAAATAACTTCCATTAGTTTTAAAGCAGAGTGATGTCTATCCATGTTAAAATTAGCATTAATAAATACAAATAAGGATTTATTGTCAATATTCAAATACTTCCATTATGGCATTTTATGCATTGCCAAATATTCCTAATGAAGTTTTTCTGCTCTTTTGAAAACAGTCATGCACAAAACAGATTACTCCCCTTTCAGCTGCACAGTAATGATAACCCTCAAAACCATCTGGATATTCCAGAATTTGAGGATTCACTGACCACAAAGAAACTGATGCCCTTTTCAGCTGATGCTAGTTATTTTTTCAACTAAAAGAAGAGGAAGAATGCACATGAACATTTGCATTACCAAGGTGCACATCTGTTCTGTTCCAGGATCAGACCAAAACTCTTTAATTATTTTGTTGTTCTTGTTGTTGTATTCATAAAGATTAGTCACTGCAGATTCTACTTCATTAATCTTCTTGGGCTTTTCATTACAATTACAAATCAAAACTCTCAAGAATTCTTGGAATGCATGTTAGCATTATGTGCCTCCCCTCCCATCTTATATATGAGCAGTTAAGAAGCTACTTTTACATAAACCACAAGAAGCTTTTTGGCAACCTTCACTAATTCCTGGGGTAAAAAATTTCACTTTTTCTGGAAACTGCAAATCTTACTCCTACTGTCTGAAGCATTCTGACTTTTTAACACTATTAGGTCACAATCACAACCTGGAAATAAATTTAACCAGTAAAAGTTGTAACATTCAGCTCAACATTACAGCATACTTGCTCTGTTACCTCTGCGTCCTTGTGCCTAAGCCAGGAGACTAAAGACATTTTTTTCTGCTTAATATGTATCTCCATGACAAATGCAAGGAATAAAACAATGGGCACCAAAAAAAGTGCATAAATAATTCAATTTGAAGTGCTTTTGTGTGGACCATATGTGTTCTGGAAACACAGTTCAAACCTCATCTTTTTCCATTTGCCTTGTCGTGGTACACTGCTTACATATGAGATCCTCTCACATTCTTGAACAGGTGGTATGTAGATGTGGGCTGTCGATGCTTCAGGTCAAGCACACAGGACTGCTCTGATGCACCTGTGGAGAGGTCCCTATGATAAACTGATTATTGATAGTATTTCTCTAAGTCCTTCTTAATTTGCTAGTGAGTCCAATAACCTAATTATAAGATCTGAGAGATCCTCTACCTCAGTCCTCTCTTTGCTGAAACTCTCACCTAATCCTTGTCATTAGCAAAAAAGGATCCAGTCTCTCTCCTCCATTCTACCATGTGCCCTTGAAGCATCCCTATAACAGGCATTTCAGCAATTCAGAGTGCAAGAAACACACTGCCATGAAGAGACAATGAGGTCAGCTTCTTTTTATGGACTGCAGAAATCAGTCGCTCTGTTAAAGCCACTAAATATGAGTTTCCATGCCCCATCAGAGAACATGCTTGCTACAGTATTCCATCCTACACAAAACATTCACAGATTATTTGAAATAAAACATACAAATGACTATATGTGGAAAGCCTTTGCTTTTTACCAAATTAAATAGAAGTTTTCAGAATTTTTATCCTTGCATTTTCTTATCTAAGCAGCAAGTGGAGGGAAAAAAACACCAAACAAACAAATAAAGCACCAAACTAGAGGCCTGGTGAGCCTGGCATAATAACAAGTTCAACAAGAAAGATCTGAAATATGAAGCTGCCACAATAACTTCTATTTTCTGCATGCAACTTGATATATTTTACAAGGTGAGACCTTTCAATTGGATGTATTTTTAAAACCTTAACTGCAAACGTCAAAAAAAAAACCCAAGTTTATTTAGGTTGATTCTAAAATAGAATTACAGAAAAAGACTCAATGCACAATTACATTGTTTAGCGTTGTTCTGCAGAAGTTCAACGATTTGGTTCAGATTTTCTCTTACATATGCAAAAGACAAATGAAACAAGGAGCATACCCATAGAGAGAAAGATCTGATCATTATTGTTGAGTGGCACAAAGCTGACAGAAAATCCTCTTCAAAACTTAGGGCATTCTTGGCAGAACCTTTAAAGGAAAGATTTATTTCTGAAGACTGATGAGGATCATCCTGCAGGATGTGTCACAGCACCTAATGTGGGTGCTCTCAACTGCCCTCTGGATATGTCCAATGGTTCTAACTGACCATAATAAAAGCCATGGGAGGACAATGATAGCAGTCTAGAGCAAATGAATGGCATTAAATGTTTTAAATAAAGTAATTATTTTGGGATTTCTGAAGTAGTCAGTGACAATTTGTCCTCTGCTGCACTGACATATTGTCTCACAGTGGTCCTGAGTAACCTTGATAGCCCACTGAATTTTTGTTGCTCTCCAAGAGCAGGACACACGTAAAGGTGTTCAGTATACAGTTTAGATCTGCCACGCACTCCTCTGTGGAAAGCTTTGTTGTGTGCCTGTTCACTCAGACCTAGCTGTATCATTACTTAGGGCCTTCCCCTAGTTTACTGAAAATTCTCTAACTTAAAATGGAGTTTCTTGTCCAAGAGAGGTGATGCTCACAGAGGAGGAAAAGAACCAAGGCAGAACTAAGAGTGTCCTACATCTTTGCAGCCTTGCAGGCCTCAGCATTGCTTAATTCTTTTGCATACTTGGATATAATACTATGTGTGAGAATTATTTAGTGAGAATTTAGCATTAGGAGAAATACTAATTCCACAAATTGCTTATTTCATTCATAGCTATCCTTTTTTCTAAGAATATCATATAAAGATGATCACAGTATTATTAGAAGCCATAAAATTCAGAATGAGATAGTTCCAGGTTCCTGTTCCTCTGAACCTGCAATAAACAAACCCTAGCAGAATCATGTATTTCACGTCGGTTTGGGCTTCCTGAGTCTGCACAGAACCTGAAACCACAACTTAGTGACAGGGACTATCTTACTGCTTACTGCTCCCTCTGAAGTGTCACACAGGCACAGCCTGTAATACTTTCACACAAGCTAGTCCAGAAGAAGGGTGTAGAAACAACACCAAAGGTGTACTAAGTGGAAGTCTTAGCACAGAAGAAAGCAAGCAAAAATCAGGAAGACTGGTACGGTGCAGAGTCCAAGAGACAATACATAGAAATAAATTTAGGGACAAATGCTTTATTCTCTCTGTGATCTATCTCCACACGAGTCACCCTGACATTACAGAGAACTGTGGAGGTTGGCCTCAGCCTGTAATCCATCTGACAGACTATCAAATAAATGCAGTCTCGCCTTTTCCTCTTCATGAATTTGCCATGCCAGATCAAAGAAGTGGGAATCTGGGACCAGTGCAGTACTGATGCAGCTGGCAGAGTTGTTTATTTGAGAGGCTAAATCCAACCTTCGCTTGGTCGAATAACTTAATTGTGCTTACTGGGAGCCTGCTTTTTAAAAGGTTCAATTCTTTCTGCTGCCAAGAATCAGAGTTTGCTTTCAGCATGTTGAAATTATCTCAGGGGAAGGCTTTTGTGAGCCAAACCAGTCCAAAAGTACTCTTAATTGCTTTCCACACTCTTGTGAAACATGAGATTATGCAGCAAATCCACATTCTAAAAGAGAAAAATTAAGGTGAGAGAAAGGTGAAAAAACAACCTGACAGAGAAAAATAATAACCTTAACCATATACCTTAAATAAGAAAATGCAACTTCAGAGTTTTCAATAATTGTTGTGCCCCCCATGGAAAACTACAATCAGGTCATGTTAGCGATGGAACATAGACTATGCAGATCTATTTAAACAAGACCACTATTTGAAAACTATTTGACTGGTCTATACAGATGCATATTATCTTTTATTTGTAAATTCTCCCATAAATTTCACTGGACCTATAATATATTCAGAGCCTTTGGAAGAATAAATAAATTTTCCTTTCTCTTGGTTTGCTTTTATTAATACGTCAGAAGTTTCAGGAAAGATGATATTATCTTTCATGCTAGAATAGCAATGCTGACACAACAATATCGAAACTATTATTGAAAAACATTAGTCTGCAGATAGTTTTCATCTATTGTACTGAACTACAAACATATTTCTTCAGGGTTTGTCAGCAATGCCTCAGTACAAAGGTAGACAAAAGGAGCAGTGGAATACAGCCTCTGCAATCAACAGCTTTATACTCTTCAAAATGTCTAGGATTATGTCAGGAAAATTCAGAGAATTTCTCAAGTTTAGATAACACGAAACTAAAAAGCTTTGAAAATAGATTAGTTAGAACATCTGTAAGTATTATGAATCATTTAATACAGATATGGGTGCAGATGGGTCAGATAAAAGTCTAAATTCATATAAAATGTGAGAAGTTTTGTCTCTCCAGTGATTCTTCTGTCAGCTTGAATAATTTGCAGAGGAATACATCTGATTTCCCCCCTCCTCTACAGGGGCATCTCATTCTGTTATTCAGTAAATATAAGTATCCAAGCAGGAGCCTTTTCTAAATCTGTTCACAAACATACACATGAGCATGTTTGAAAATAATTGTACAAGAAGTTCTAAGCAGTTGAGGTGACTTAAATACTTATTTTAAAAAAATAAATTTAAAAAAAATGTTTCATTTATAAGCATTCCCTGATCATTTTCTCTGTAAACAGAATACAAGAACCCCAATCCATAATTAGTGGCAGCTCAGCTTAAAGCCAGGGAATGTCAATATACTAGGAAAATTAGGAGCCTGACATAAAATCTTCCAGGTATGAAGCAATCTTAGGTGAGGCACATGCTGAAACAGGCAGATGACAGGAACATTCAATACAGGTTGGCCGATGCACACCATATGAAATACTCCCACCTACACCCATGTTTAAAATTAGCACACGACTCACCAAAAATAATGACAGCTTTTCATATTAAATTGGAGTGAGTTGGGCTGAAGCAATGCACATAGAAAAGGTCTGTAGTCTCTTTGCTATTCTGTATAGAAGATAAGATCTCTACAGGACCCATAAGCTGCCACGGTAAGGGACATGCTTGGAAGCAATTTAGAGATATGTGAACAAGTCCTCAGTTAGAATGTAGATTTTATTAGATTCAGTCTCATTAGAAAACCTCATATTAAATGTCTTATAGATTAGACATATATTCTCAAAAGCTGGCTATTTTCAAATTCAGATGATATAGCAAAGTTAAACATCTATGAGACCTGTGATACAGCATTGTCTAACCTACTGATGAAATTACACTACACAAAATCAGTTTAGCACCTCTTAAATGGATTAAAGAATAATTCTTCTCCAATGACACTGGTTCTTCTGGAATCCCATAGGATCTATTCTTGATCACAGATAAAAATATTACTATGTAAAATTATTGTTCATAAGATTTGCAGAACATGTCATAATACAAAACAATGTCAAGAAAAATTTAGATTCTGCAAAGTGAGTTCATGTTTCAGTAAATCAGACTTATTTGGATTAGTGGTACTTTTAACAGAACTTTATGTATCAGGGTTGAATTACTCACATTATATTTATTGTAGAAGAAGCTTTAAAAAATTTAGAAGGTAAGATGATTAATTAACTAATCATAGGTGTGCAACATGATACAGTGCCATGACACATATTTACTTTTAATAACTGTTTAATGGGACATTGATGGAAATGTTGTACTGTGCACTGTAAGGTATTACATATTACAAGACCATCTGCAAAGTAAATGAAAAGGAACAGGGAGAAAAGTTCCCCAAAACCTCTCTTTTTCACCCTTCAGCATAGTTTGTTGTGAAGAACACTCATTTAGAAAGTAACACCAGGGTATATAAGCTAGTTCCCAAGCAACTGCACCACTACCTACAGGTACAAAAAAAGAATGGCATGTGATTTTCACATATATGGAAAAAGAATCCCATTGTATTTGCTTAAATTAATATAAAATGGCCAGACCTCACATAATCTACCTTCAGTAGATCTGTACAAACACTGGAGTTTGTAGCTGAGGTAATAAAGAGCGGGGAAAAGCAGAATAAAACAAAAAAGAGGTTTCTCTTCAGCAAACAAGAATTACAAAAATTCTGTTTAAACTTCTAAGTTTCCTCTGACTCAAAAGGGCATTTTTTTATAGTTTTGGTGTCACATATTTCAATCAGTTTAGAATTCAGGTCACTTCAAAACAATAATGTCATTTCAAAGTAAAATTCAAGCAATTTCATTCCTATAACATTAGAAAATTCTATGTAGTCCTGAATACATGGATCCTTCCCTTAAAAACTAACACTTCTATGTTTGCAAAAATCCCTTTTTATCCCCAACCAAGTCTGTTTCCCAGATTGCATCCTGTTTCACATTTCAGCCTTTCCTTACAACATCACTGAACCTGTAAATCAAGTGAAAATGTATTTCAGAATATGTAAAATAAAAAGGTTACACTGTGTAAATTACAATCTCCAAATGTCAGTGCTACATTATTTCATACTGTTGTTCACTGATCTTTTCTATCACTCCCTTTTTGAAGGACTGTGTATAAATGCTGTAGAAGAGGTGAGGTCAACATTATACTCAATGGTATTTTTCTCTTCTGCAATAATGATACAGAGAGAAAGTCAAAACAAGTGTAATGACTCATAAAAGATTAGCAGATTGCCACATGTAAGTAGAATTCTTGTGATGACATCTCTAGAGGAACCTCACTGATGATCTTATGTTTGACAAATCAAAACCATGAGAGAAGACATCAAAAGACTGGGGATAACTCCTAATGTAGCTCTGAAGGGAACTCACAGTCAGCAGATTGAGATGGGAAGAAGTAATTCCACTCCAGTAAGACTGTCATGCTATGCATAAATAAGAAATGCATAAAGTACGTCTTCATGCTCTGGTCACTTGTGAGGTATTGATTTCCAAAGTCCATCAGAAGATTTCCATAAAAGCTGCATGGCTAAATCCCAGACACAGCAATAAAAATCTCAGGCATCCATTCAAAGTATTTAAAGACTTCTTACCCTTGAGTCTCATTAGGTATAAAGAAATTTCAGATCTCTACTCAGACAATATGCAATGCATGAGAAAAAAAAAAAAAAAAAAAAAAAAAAAAAAAAAAAAAAAAAAAAAAAAAACAAAAAAAAAAAAAAAAAAAAAAAAAAAAAAAAAAAAAAAAAAAAGAGCAAAACTTAATCCAAAATGTAAAACCCCACTCACTAAGAGAAAGCATTTTGAAAAGTTTGTGCCATCCATGTTTGACTGAGCACAACAGAAACTCAGGTGTAAGCTTGTGAGGTCTTTTTTTGAGACTGATAACCTTTTATTAACATAAACTTTCTGTTAAAAAATTGGTTTCTATTTTTCAAGTGGGACCTCTGTCTAGAGTGGGAGGTTTCTCCACCCTTGGTGCTGATACTTTGTGATTTGAGTTTGCTTTTGTGTCAGTTACAGAACCTTGAAAAATGGCTTAATGCAGTCTTGAAAATATTGTAAATAACATGAATCACATTTATAGTGAAGAAACAGCAAGGGATTGTCAGTCTAAATTAGCATCCTAAATTGTGGCATAACACTTTTTACCCTAGTTGGTGATGAGGGCAGGTGTGGTTTCCACACCATGCCTCACATTCCCAGTTAATCAGAGAAACAAAAGAACATTTTTTTTTTAAATTGTATCAAATAGCAAGCTCATAAGTCCTCCAAGTAGGCAATGACTCACACGGAGTCAGATTTTGGACTGAGATGTTATGGGATGTGAATTCAGCCCAAGAGACCTGCAATTATACCTGGAATCAGCCTTAAAAGGTAAAAAGCTAAAGTTGTTTGGCCACCCTCTTGTGTAAAAAAAAAAATACATCAATCAGAATTCACATCTTTTCTGAGGACTTTCACTTTTCTTCATGATTCACAGAAAGCAGACACTAGAGAGTCCTACCCTTGCCAGAGGGCAGTCTGCTCTTCACAGGTGTCTCACTCTGGAAACCCAGTCTGCCTGCTCATGAGAACAATCATACAGGTTCAAACTGAAAGGACATCTCCTCCCATAAGTAGTTTCTAACAGTCATCAACAGCAGGAGCCTTGTAAGAAGTTTATAACTTCTATATTTTATTAAGAGCTTGTAACAGGTAAACATGCAGTGATAATTTCCCCATGCTCACAACTTCTAGCAATTTCCATCTCAGTTAATTATTCAGGCAGAGAAGGCATTTTTAAATTTTAATAGGAACTTGGTGGGATTGTCTTCATGAAAGTGACCATTTCTGAAGTCATGCAAACTTTCAGAGTCCACAACACCTTGCAGCAAGTAGTTCTGCAGCTCAATCAGAAACCATGCAAAGAAGACCCTCTGTCTCTCTGCAAGACCCAGCCTGGTTGTCCTCTTCTTTCTTCTCCTTCCATACACTTTGGGATTTCTTTCATTCTCTTTTATCACTCTGTCCAACCTAGGGCATTTCAAAATTTCCTGAGCCCTAGCTGATCACTCCTACATGGAAAACAGCTGATAACTACAAAGTTTGATCCCAAACATTATGAATTACATATGCCACTTGCCTGTCATATTAATCTGGAGATCAAGAACATTTCAGAGCTCTTCCAAATGGACTACTATTGTTGCCATAAGCCTTAATATAGTTGTAGATTTTAATGTAATTTTACATAGTTTTATAGTCTTTTTGCAACACTATGGCTTCCATCTTTGAGATTAATATTCTTGTTCTTTAGTTCTGTTATGTGAGGAAACAGTAGGTCACAGTACCACCTTATTTTGGGTTGAATGTTTACCACCAGATGCACTGGTCATCTTACTGGCATCTCAGGGAGTTAAGGTGCAAGCTCAGATAACAAAGATCATTAGCACCACATCGAATCAGGAGACAAAATCTTGTTATCAATAACACTCAAAAAAGCCTTAACAATCCTGGAAACATGTTGTAATATATTCCCTATAACCCACATTGCTAGGCATATGAGACAAACAGCTAGAAGTCATGACATAATTTTCAGTTATCAGAATTTGAGTGAGATCCCCAACCAAGAGAACATGCTCTGCCAAGTGCCTGAAGAAAACCATAACCTCCACAGGCATCACCTTGGAAGTTACAGGATCTGTTGTGAGCCTGAAGGAATAATTAACTAGAGATGGTCAGAACACTGCAGACAGATGGTAAGGAACTAGTCAGGGAATGTAGAAGTCCTCCTACAATGCCTTTTCCACAAATTTATGCAGTCTCCCGTTCCAGAATGATCACATAAAATGAATCTGAAACTAAGTACTTTCCACAACCAAAAGACCACCTTAGTCACCATACTTGTTCTCTCAAAAACCTCACGCTGAAGTCCAAAACAGATTTCTGCTAGGAGGAAAACATAAAGGAAAAGGTTTGTACACAATTCCCTCTCAGAAAAATTACGTATTCCAAAAGCAGGAATATGCAGTAGAGTTGATACTCTCTGGTAGTGCTTAATTATTTTTTTCCATATTCAACTTTCATTGGGAATCTCAGTCAATTTATACCACAAGAGGAATCTATCTTCTCTCTAGGATGGGTAATTTTCACTCATTTTCTTTTTCTATTTGAAAAATACTTTCAAGAAGGTGCCCCTACACAGAGGAAACAAGATCTCATCAGATGCCCAGAGTATAGATGATTCCCTCACCCAGACTTCTTCTAGTGTAGCGGATGAGACACTCAAAATGCCCATAAAATCATATCTTCATCCAGAAAAATCACAGTCATTCATTATATCATGCTTTTGGGTTTATTGTCCATTTACAAAGATTTTTTTTTCTCAGAATACTGCAAATACCCAGAAAAAGACTGCCACATGAAGTGTTGTCAAGATCCTTGCTAACTTTAAAAATCTTGAGCAAATTTTTTTATTTGAAAATAAACACAGGTATAAACAACATTGGCCCAGCTTTGTATTTGTACAAAGACCTCAAAGTCTTGTCACTTCTGCAAGCAGCACATTTAGAAAGCCTTTGATGGGGGTTTTGAACCCTGAGGATTCAAACATAGGTCTGAGGTCTTTTAGAATGGCACAAGTTGCCAGAAAGTAGTTTTAAAATCTGAGCTACAAAAGGTAGAAAGCTTTGCCAAGATGACTGTTTTCTCTGCAACATTACAGGGTAAGGTTTCTAGCCTTTTTTGGAGGCTGAACAGCCATGTGAACTTCTGCTCACTCACTGGCACAGGCAAGGTGTCCTAAAAGAGGTCTCAGCACCTGGTTTGGTGCAAATTGAGCCCGCCTTTTGCTAAAGCAGCAAAAATTCTCAGGCAATAACAAGTGTAGCAAGTACATACTTGTCAAATGCTTTTACCGAAGCTGGCAGAAATAGAGACATCAGTCGCTGCACCCTCTTGACAATGTTATTATTTGACTTCTCAGCATGTCTTGCAGGTGACACCATCTTCCCAACCTGACTTCAGTCTCCCTTACACATTGAACAAACATTACCCTTCTCGCAGTTATAATCTTGTTATAGACTGTGTGAAAACTTCTATGAAGTCATGCTTCTGTAAAGCAGCCTAACTTAGCTGCATTTTCCAGAAGAAATCGTTTTTGTATAATCACAGTATGCATCAGGACAGATCCTGGTTCAAAAATAAAAGGCTACAATGTCTTACGTAAATCTGGGGGTTGAGTGAAGAAAGGGCAGCGATCTGGAGGTCATAAATATTCTGGCTATGCTCACTCCATATGCTCTGAAGTTCAACTATAAATAGCCTTCAAATTGCTACACACTTCAAGAAAGTTGAGTAACACAGCTTTCACTTTGTAATGCGAGGGTAAAAGTCTAATAATGCCACAGAAGGGCAGGGGAGAAGAGCTGCTGAAGCCATGTAGACATCTGCTGAAAGGGTCCTAGCTGTGAATTTCCATAGAGAGAACCAGCTGGCTTTAACACAGACAAAGAAATGAGAAAGTACAAGGCCAGCCAGAACAAGGTCAGCTCTGTGTGGGGAGCAAACAAAGCAGCTAAACACTGACGTGAGCAGTGTATGGGAAGAAGGGAACAGCCACACACACCTCTGCCTCCATACATCCAATTCCCAGCAAGTTCTTTTCCCCTGTAACAATCAAGACAGGTGAGCCACAGCATTTCAATAAGCAAGAAAAAAAAAAGTCTAATCAACATTAGCTTATTCTTGATCATTCATATTATCATGCTACTTTTATTTTGACAGTCACATCTGAAAGTCCTCAAAATATTCAACAAAGAAAACCCACTATATATTACTTCTTCTTCAAAAACATCACCAAAAAGAAAAAAAAAACCCTCAGTTTCAATAATCTCCTTAGTAATCACAACACATTTATCTTGAAAATAGAAAGGAAACTTTTCTTTTTTTTTTTTTAATTAAAAGTCTTCTATTCCAGGCATCTATTATTTGATCCATTTTTCACAGGAATGGTTCAGAACGCATCTATGCTTAGGCCACAGATCCGTACATACAACTCTTCCTCTCGGCAGTGTCTAGATGAGGTAAGCTCATTGATCTAAGATTTTGTGGATTTACAGTTTTTGAAGGGCAGCCAAAACTTTCACATCGTTTTTCTGCTCTTTTCCCAAACTTGAGGTTTTGCTTCTTGTTCCTAAAATACTTAAACATACTTACATTGCAGACAATATTATGCTGAGAAGCATGAAGTGGGAAAGGTCAAAAAAAGAAAGACATCCTTAAGGTTTTGTTTTGTATTTCAAGTTGACCATCAAGGGCAGATTTTATTCTAAAAATAGGTCTTGAGCTCTGTACTGAAAAACAATGTAAGTTGGGTTTGGTTTGCTTATTTTTTTAGATGTGGTCACATTCCTCTATCTGGCACTCTTTGAAGATGCACAGGTTCAATTGCTTGGCCCATGTTTACTATAAAACACTTCCTGATGAGACGAAGGTGACCTTTCTCCACAGAACTCCCATCTCATGAACACTGTCTCTCCTAAGCCCTTTGAAGGACATATCATGACTGAAGTATGTCATCTAATTGAATATGTAAAGATTCTGAAAGCACTTACTCGGCTTCAGAGCACAAAAGTTGCACACTGGGCTGGAGTACTCTTCAGTGTTAGGTGTTTATGCGGAGTGCCAAGTCTTTTGTAATGAGTCTGTTGGCCCCAAGCAGCTTCCAAATGAGGGATGTTCTCTCTCATGGAGTTTTTTCCTTCAACCTTAAGTAGTCTCATGTCAAAGAACAAGTCTCATACCAAACTTCTCTGTTTCTGGAGAAATTTCAGTCCTCCAAATTGAATGGTTGAAAACCAGTACCTTCAGCCCAGAGCTAAAAAAAATCCAAAGCCTGATTTACCAGTCTTCCTACAGGATGAGGTGTTCCGATTTGCATAAGTGGTCACTGGCACTCAGTAATGTTCTAATGCACCTGCTGTGAGACACACAGTATATACCCCCAAGAGAGGATGGCAATTTTCTGATATACAGAAGCATAAGCAATACAGTAATGTCATGAAATCAAACAGAAATGTGCAAGATTCAGAAAATGTATTTTGTCCTTTAAAATTAAAACAGGTCAGTACAAATTGTCCAGGTCATCATAGATAATTGCATGGCTATTCAAGATCTCATTTTCCACAGTTTTGAAACTTGCTGATCAAACTATGGTCCAAATACAGTGTTTTCAATAATTACAAGACAATAAAATCATTCCTCTGTAGAATTTCAAAAAAAAAAAACACACATGAAGGATCAATTCTGTTAGTCCTGAACTAAAGAAAAGTCTTAAAGTTTGATATTCTGGTTCCAGTCAGGACAGGGTTAATTTTCACAGTAGCCAGAGGGGTGCATGGCTAGGACCCAGACATGTCATTTCTTGTGGATGGGGAAGGGGTTCCCTGCCAGGTCAGCATAGCGTGGCAGAGTGAACAGTAAGTTATTATCGGGGGGTTTCCATGTGAATCCTTTATTTCTTGTACCCTTCTTGTGCTGTTACCATTTGTTTTCTTATCTCATTGCTGTTTCCAGTGTATTGCTCTTATCTCAACCCGTAATCTTTACCTTTTGTGCTTTCAACTCTCATCTCTAGCCCACAGCAGGGGGAGGTGAATGGGGATCAAGCAAGCAGCATGTGATTTGAAGAGTCTCAGTGGGAGCACTAAATTGGGGAGTATCATTCCTAAACCATGACATTTGATCAGATTAATTTTTTCTGTCTGCAGTCAAAGTCTAGACCTATTTATAGATCAATCAAAAGCATCTGCAGAAAATTCAGATTTAGTCTTCAGAATAACATATGGCTGTTCTGGTAGCTTTGTCTAGACCAGGAAAAGTGATTCATACCTTGTTTGGATTAGATAATGTGTTTATTGCTTCAAGGTTGTTTCACTAGGAATTGAAACAGTGAATGCCATAACTCAAAATGCATTGAATAGCAGTCCTTGCACTAAAGAGCCACATCTTTTTATCTCAAGGCTGTAACAGCTCTCTCAAGCATCTAAAGTCCACAGTGACATGACAGCATCCCCTGGCTAACTAAGCTTTCTAACGAATGCACAAAGGCGAAGGACCTTCTTGTCACCTATACGGCGTAACAGCTACAGTCACTGAACTAATATGAACTAGAAATGCCAACTCAACCTCTGTGCTCTGAGGATGCAGTTCTTACAACAATTTGTTTAGTGATGGAGACCCAAAAATGTTTTAAATTACATTCGATTTTAAGCCAATTACATGTTAGAGAAAGAAATGGGGAAAAGAAATTCAACACACGACACACTACTTGCAATCAGCAAACTCTCTAGGGAATATTTTGCAGAAGTCTTTGCAAATAAAACCCACTGAAGATATCATTAGAGTAAAGGTGTGCAAAAACATTATTCAGGCAAAGAATGTTTGAAGAGGGGCACTAGTTCCTCTGAGTAGAGTACTTGAATACAAATCTTACTAACATTCATCTCCTTTTTCCATGACTTCATGACAGCCTCTTAAGCAAATTGTATCTCCAGAAAATTTTCAAAATTTTGACCTCCTTAGTGTAGAGAAAGTTTTCATGCAGATCTGAGACAGGACTCTTCAGGGCAGATAGATTAACAACTAGTTTAAATTTGATTTAACTAGGGAACTTGATTAAAATACAGTGTTGTCTTTTTAAGCATATGGGCTGGATTGTATACACATAATCTCTTCACAAGCACAAATGACAGTAAGTTATGCAGCCTGTCTCACAATTTGCACATGCAATCTTAATTTGTGCTTACAGGAAGTTCCCACTTGAAGAACTGCAAATTAAAACTGAGGTCAATGGGAGCTCTAAGAACTTGACACCCTAACATAAAGAACCATGGGGAGGCATCAGCTGAAAATGCAGACTTCCTGTTCAAAAAATGCTTTGACAGGCGAAGATTTGATTTATTGGCTCTGAGAAAGACATCTCCATCACCCAAGATAAAATCTGCTGCCTCCTCATGCTGAAGTTTTATTCCAATTAGCACTAAGTAGTGCTGCTGAGGTAGCCCAGCAGGTCAGATGGACACTACAAAAAAAACTAAGTGAGCTCCCCAGAAACCTGACTTCCTGGTCTATGTTGAGTGGAAGTAGGATGAAAGTCAAGATTTTAGTGACAGTTTTTCTGATGCTCTCTTCTGTGCTGCTAGGGAGAGGAAATGAAACTGTATGAAGAACTAAGTAACAGTAGCAAAATTTCTTCTTGGAAATGATGCTCATGTACTCATTTAAGAAGGCTTGTGAGAAAGCGAAAGGTGCAACAAATAGAAGACTTTCCAAAGCTCTGTTGTCTCCCATCCCTTGTTCCAGAAATGGAGGCTGATTATAAATAAATCTATACAGCAATCAAAATAAAACATTCCAAAAACTCCAAAGGCAAAGCTTAAAATTTAATGTAAATAGTGAACCCAAGTTATAATGCAACCTGCTTAATATGGAAAAAGAACTTAATGACTCTTCACAGATATTCCCTACAAGTACCATATATATGTATCCTGATTGATATGGGTCCTAGAAAAACCACCATGCAAATAACCAAAAAGTAGGGAAACCACTTTTATCTTCTGCTCTTTCCCAAATTTATGTTTATACCAGATACCTCTGTGTGTGTACAGCATGTGATCTGCTTCCTACAGATTAAGCCCTGTTACAGCCTTCAAGTACTTCCATCCCATCTAAGGGATAGAGTGGGATGCACAGCAGAAATATTCCAGTTTGCACAAGTTTTTGTGAAATGCATTTGTACGAACTCAGGAGAAAAAAAGCAGATACAGCATTACCTTGTTGCTAACCATTAGTTATCTTGTTTTTAAGCTGTTATCACACAGCTCGTGGGCATTCTAACCATATGCAGGCTCATGGTTCAGTCAAAACTTGGTCCAGTATGTACTGGCACAGGGCTGTACAAAGTTCATCCTTCATTCATGTTTACCTAAACACTACTCACCATTAGCTCAGCTGTACAAATTGCTGATGCCAATTCTATTATAGGCAGGTCCTAGGGTTTTAAACTGTGTCCATCAATATATGTATATCTATCCACTCTACCATTTAAAGACAGATTAGGTCACTATGTTTGAAACTTGCAGTTACAGTTATCATAAGATATCACAAATAGTGTAATAGGATTTTCAAAATTTGTATAAGCATTTTAAAAGCAGATTTTAATATTTTTTTTTTTGGGGGGAGGGGATGGTTACAAAAGAAGGCAGCTAAGTACACATAATGTTTAATCACAAAGAATTATGATCCTCAAATTCCTGCAGGAGCTTACAATTTTATCTGCCATAATATATTTTATGTCTATATTAGAAGTACCATGAAAAAGGGTTTTTTTCAAATATTATATATTTGGTAATTGGGATCATTTCTTGCAATTAAAAATTTAAAGAACTCTTCACAAAATGGTACTTAGGATCATTCTGAACATAATTAACATTTTCACCTGTTTTGCAATTAATTAGAAAGTTAGAAAACTGCATTACTCAATACTGCTTGGACATTTCATCTCTAATTAGTCAGATATTGATGTTCTGCTAATACAACTGTTCTGCAAAAATGCCTTCTTAAATAAAGGTATTGGAGGAATCAAGGCAGGTTCCTCATAGTCTAAAAATAGTAAAGAACCTTGAAGACCCTCAGTAAATCAAAATACAGTCAAAAATTACTTTGCAGTTAGTGAGAAGAGAGGAACTCTGGGAAAGACAAAAAAGAGAGATATATGGGATGAGGAAGGAGGGTATCTTGCCTAATCATTATCGGTGTTGGGGCACAAGCATTTTATTTACCAAGTGACTTTGACTGTCGCTGTCTACACCGAGAATCACTTCACAATAAAAATTATAAACAGAACTACTTCTTATGTCTAAGGTTCTCTGTAATTCTGTAGTAAAGAGTTTAAGAATCTAAGAAGTACCAAAGCAGATGTATTTCTTACATTACTTACTCCCATTAGGCAAAGGAAGGAGAGTTGCTTGGTTTTGTTTTCTGTTGGTGGCTTTTTCCAGTTCTTTAGATGGATGCTATCCAGTGTCAATGAGAACAATGGGAGTTTGGGAACTTATGCCAGTAGACCTATATTCTACAAAGATCCAAAACAAGAGAAACTTAATGAATCACAGTCAAGTTGCTCCTGAGAAAATCAAAAGCACAAAGAAAATCCTTGTAACATTCTCATTATTTTGATAAAACACTAGTAGATGTTAGAAACTGTATACTTCAAATAAATGCTTGTTCTGAAGTTAACTATCCTTCTAGATGATGGTCTCAGTAACAAAACCTGATCTGAGAAATAAAATTTAATTAAATGTCATGCTCTTTATGAACTAGAAGGAAAGCTAAAATCACCCTTTCCAGACCTACTTTTAAAAAGCTGATCATTTATTTCTTATTATTACATTGTATACTAGATCTTAATTTTTATTACTAAACAGACCCAATTATTTATTTCTCTAAGAATTATTAGAAACATTAAATCTAGCTTATCCACTTTGGTTAACTGGCTTATAACTTGTGAGATTTTTCAGCCCTCAGCTGAAGATACAGATTTTCAATGGGGAACAGAGATATTTTTTCACACATTAGGATTTTGCCTTAGACTACATCGCTAAATGACAAAGAAAGAGAGGAAAATAAAAGTTTAAGCAGAAATTGTCTCCAAGATTAATTAATTTCAAAATTGTTGTATATAATGCTATTAATCTTTTTCTATCACAAAATCACAGAATACGTCAAGCTGGAAGGCACCCATAAGGTCCATCATTGAATCCAACTCCTAACCCTGCAGAGGACCATCCCCAAGAGTCTCACCATGTGCCTGAGAGCATCATCCAAATGCTTCTATCAGTAACTTATGTACCCATATAGTTGAGATTATGGCACATAAATTTATGCATTGAAATATAAGTACTAAGTTCATTTAACTAAAGCAGATGTGATATAAGGCATCTTGAATCTAATTCAGATAGGATTCTGCACCCATCTGAAGTAACACTTGCAGGTCAGACAATGCTCTAGAGAGCTTTAAATTATGTTATGCAACTGAACCCTACCGTGAATCTCACTTGACTATGAAGCTAAAGCAAATACCTCACACATGTAGACTGTTGCAACTGGACACCTCTTTTAGGTGTCAATCTCAGGCTGAATCCTGCCTCTGTCCTTTTTGGTAGGTTATGACCAAACTTCCAACACCTAAAACCAAGCAGTACTGGACTCTTCCTTAAACTTCAAAAAGCAAAAACAAGGTGACATGCAATGTGTTTTACTCTTTGCAGATCACTCAAGTCTCTAAAGAAGGAGTTTCTACTCCCATTAAAATAGGACATTGTAACTTTGAATGTAGCTTTGTAAAGGTTCACTATCTGACAACAAAATGAATCACAACTGAAGGTGTATTTACTTTTAATCTTGTGTAGTTTGTGTTTTTTGGAGGGCTTTGAAAAAAGAAAGGGAGATGTCTAAAAAGGTGTTCTTTCCAGATTCTGTATGCTGGCTCAGGAATTTTATTTGATGATGCACCATCATTATTCTTCTCCAAATACCAGGTAGTTTCATACATTTTTGAGCAGAGGTTTCAAGATTAAAAAGAATAACTTCAAAAAGTAAAAATTACTACCACACTTTTGAACAGGCAAAGAAACACAATACTATGAGACCTATGAGACTACTGCTACGCCTAACTGTATCATTCCAAGTCATAAAATTTAATTGCCGGAAAAATATATTCAGGCCAATCAAGTAACACAAGGTGGTGGTAAAACACAATTGTAGCTGTTATCCAGCTTCCAGATGTGATAGTATCAGTGAAAAGGTAAATTCCAACTACAAGCTTGATTAGTGCTGAAAATGCTGAAAGGTGGCTCCACCTTCACCTTTTCCATCAAAATCAGCTACCCAAAGAGTTTTTACTATACGAGATTCACAAAGTGAATTTCAGAGTATCTGCAGTGCTTACATGAAGGGCTTGACTCTCTTTTCTCTGACAGATCTAGGCCATCTGAGCAGGTTTAAAACCTCCTTCATCACCTCTGAGACTGAAATTAAAAAGGAGGTAGGCAGTACTCAGTCCATAAGCTTTATAGTACTGAAGGCTAGCAGAGAAACTGAACACATGGAGTTAACCATGAAGGGATATGATGCTATTTTAATAATCAACATTAATGATTGTGAAGTCTGTTGCTCTAGTCCTTCAGCTTTCCCTGAAAAAGCTATTATGTTAGACAGATCTTTGAGCAGTTCCTGAAGTCAAACCAACCTGGGCTACCAAATGCAAGAGATAAACAAAAGAGTAAGATAGAAAGGACAGACTGTGTTTTAAAATCCACTTTATATTTTACTATATTTGATTCTTAATGTTAAAAATAATGTTGGATTTTAAATTTTTCTGTCTGTTTTACTCAACTCTTGCCACAGATGAGTTTACACCCACCAAGGAAGCCTGGTGTTGAAGGTCAGTGTGTACTCTGGAATGGCAAAATGATGGCTATGCTCAAAGACAGAAAAAGTGCTACAGGCTTGAAAGCACTCAGAGGTATGAGGAAGTACCCTCAAATGGCAAAGAAAGGGAAAATAATGAGACCTAGTTCAGGAATCATGACAAGCTCACTGCATATTAAACTGGCAAATTAAAACCCTCACAGAAAATTACTACTATAAATTATTATGCCGGTAAAAATAAAACCAAGGCGTTATTCCCTCTTATTACATGACTATTTAATGTAGTTGGCATTACTATTCACTGGGGTGAGGGGCACTTAACTCAGAGATCCAATTTTTGTAGAATAATGTATTTACAAGTGTATACAAGTTCCTAATTGTTAGTATGCAGTTAGTAACCAAGGACACTATTTCATTCAAATGCAATTTTAAAAAAGAAAAATAGCCTACCAAAAATACTCTAACAGGACAAAAGCTGTCAATAGCCCAGGTGGGTTCAATTCCTGTATGAGCCTTTTGCTGAAGAGTTGGACTCAATGATCCTTGTGGGTCCTTTCCAACTCAGAATATTCTGCAATTCTGTAACAATATATTTAGTTTCATTTTTCAAAGAAAGTATTTCTTGGACAGAAGTCTATGTTAAAATTGTTTAAACTGATAAAAGGAAGGACATGCACAATCTCTTCATCATTCTTCTCTTCCCCAATTACGGTTTTGTCTTCTTCAATGCTAGAAAGTATTTACACAAGTTAAAAAACCTTACAAATCAGGCTTCCATAGAAAGTCATAAGCAGACATGCTTTTCTCCAATGTATAGTTAGACATTTCTGGGAAACACTAATGATATGTCTTCCAAAATTATGAAAAGGGCACAAAATAAAAATAGAACAGAAGGAAGAGGCCAGATACAGTTTCTTTCCTCCAAAATGGAAATGACTATTCAATGCCTCTACAAAATTAGCATTATATAAGTCCTCCCATAACAGTATTTTGTGAAACATTGGCTACTGTAAACCAATAGAAAGAGTATGACAAAGCATTTGTCAAAATATAAAGCAGTACTTTTCTTAAATTTTCACTTCCTTCTTCTATTAGATTCCAGTCCCGCTTGTTTCTGACTCTGGCCCTGTTCTCCTTCACAAAAGAGATCTAACAGATAAAACCTGAGAGTTTTTATCGAGACCACAGTCACTGGAGAACTTCAGCAACAGCTGATAAAAACAGAACAGAGAAATTGTTTGTCCACTATGCTATTTCCTTTTCTAGTGGACTCCAATCACTTATTTCATGGACAATTAAATAAGTTCAAGAATTCTCCTGACCTGAGGGGAAAGGAGAACCTAAAGAGAACAAGGATTTTCAAATAATTACTTCTATCAGTTGTGGGATAATTACTTCCCACGTTGTGGGAGCCAACATATCATTATGTACAGAGTTCCAACATCCATTCCCTCTACCTCCAGAACTACCTGTAGCCTAATACCTGAAATCAGTATAGTAGGTCTGACTCATCCTTTGGCAAAGACCAAGTGAAAAAAATGTTAATTAGCCAACAAACAACAACTCCAAAGTGGTAAAACAGAGAAAGCTGTACCTTTAAGTCTTTATAAAGTGTCATCGCTATGATGATCATCACTGTGGATCTGACCTTCAAAGCCCACTACTGAACCAGGAATATATTGTATATATAGCAAAACTATACACGTCTGTCTCATGGTTTCAGTTGATAATGTAGACATTAACTTAAAGACATAATGGCTTGGCCAGTAAATGAAAAAATGCTCTTTTCAGGTGCTAGATAAAAGTTATACAGATCTTCTGGTCAAGACCAGAATACATGCAAAAATTAAAAGAACCAGACAGATACAAATCATCTCTCCAGGAAGAAAGAGGCCATGAATTACCAACAATTGCTTTAGTTAAGATTCACTGAAAGAAAGACACAGAGACTGAAATACGCAATTCAGAATAGCTGTGGACATCATAGCTTCTTAATTTTCTCCAGTAAAACATTACAGTTTAGGTAGGATTGTATATACACACACTTCTATTTTATCTCTTTGTTTCATGGGGAGAAAGTTTAGGAGAGTGAAAAATATTTTGCCTTAAAAATCTGTCTTGAATCATTCACTAGTGAGAAATATTTTATTATTTCAGCTGACAGAACTAGGCCTGTCATGTTACTATGCTAAGAAATCAGAAAAGCTTGCAAATGAACTGGAGCAGTGATGAACCAAAAAGTTCCAGCCTCAAGAGAAATGAGGGGAAAAGTAATCTGCTTGACTGCTTACTCACCTGTACACTTAGCTAGTTACTCAAACAGGAGTACAAAGGTGTGAACTTACAGTATTTAACAGAGCAGAGGATACCCATCACACCCTTCAACTACAAAGGCAACACAGATTCTACATGGTATCAAAACTTCTCAGCACATTTTTCCATCAAATGTATCTTGCACTCATATTTTGAATCTGCATTTAACATCTACTGATTCAGAGAGAGGAAAATTTCTCCCAGGAATGTTTACCAGTATTGTTCCCACAAAGTAACTGTGAGAATGAGGTATGAGCTTCAGTAGACAACCAATGAAGGGAGTCTATTAAAAACTTATTTTTACTACAGCTGGAACATAAGATTCAAACCTGAAAGATGAAGACTTTTAAAAATGTACATTTCCACCAACTTCCATCTCAGAGTCATGAATAAAGTTCCCTTCTGCTAATCATTTCCATATTTTGCTAAAGTGAAACTCTAAGCAGCAGAGGAAAAACAAAAATATTAGAATTCATGGAAAGGTTATTGGGATTTACCACAAGGTAAACATTTGGCAGGTTGCATATACATTTTGTTTGTATCCATTAACTAGATATAATTAACCACAATGACAAAACCAGGATTATATAACCTTCACTAGGAAATATTATTGGATTTAATAAACACACATAGGTAATAGAGCCTGTGAGCCACAAAAGTGGAACCCGCTCATTCTTTGTTACTGCAATTGTTACATCTGCTATTTTTGCCAACTTTTTCTTAAACAACCACTGAATTTGAAGAATTATTCTAACAAATTTAATACTATCATTACCAAAAGAATACATTACAATAACATACAATTCCAAAAGGTCCAAATCTACGCAATATATATGGAATATTATTTGTGTCTGTGCTCAAGTGCACTCAAAACATTATCCTGGAGTGAAGAAAGTACCTAAACTGATTTTTTTTTTCATTTAGACAAAGCAAAAACTAACTACTCATCCATCCATGAACTAACTACTACAGCCATTCATCCATCTATTCTCCTTTTGTGTTTTATTAAAATAGTTAATGCAGTAGCCTTGTCTATGTTATTGATGGCACCATGGTCACTATTGGACCACTACTGGATATAGTGGTCTCCAGCAGTTTCCAAATATAAATATATTCTAATGAGATAATCCCTAGAGCATGGATATGGAGGAATGCTATCTAAATAATGCCACTTCTGTTACAGAATTGGTTTCAAATTAATTGTTTCTTTCCAAAGCTATAATTATCAGGAGAAATGCAGCTAGTCAGAAAAGATGAAGTTAAAAAATGCATAATGTCTAATAGTTCATTAAATAGAAAATACATTGTAAATTTGGGAATCAGAATGACTTGCAGCTAATTGTGAGATTATGGGTCAGGAACATGAAAAGAGACTTTTCTGGCAAAAAAAAGCAGTTTGTTAATGCTGACTGCAGTCTGCATTTACTTGACATTCGGAAACATCATATGACACCAATGCAGATGAGGTGAACAGTGAAAAGAAAAGGAAGGGCAAGGAGAGCTAGAGGAGAAAAAGTTAGGTTATGAGCAGCTGAGAGAGTGGTGAGGAAGGGGAGAATATGAGTGTCATCACTGGGTGTTCAATTTTTAAAGTGGGAATGCGAACAAGATGTCATATAAAGAGACTCAAGAGTATTCATGCAGCTATAGTTACAGCTGTGTCAACATTTTTCTCACAGAGGCGTTTTATGTAGAGTTCACATGGGTGAATAATTAGCAATTTTTTAATTTCTCTTCCAGTGAGAAAACAGTAATTACTGTGTATTCATTGTTCTGAGTATGATTTTAAAAGCATACCTCATTTTTTAAAAGCACGAAGTGTGTATTTACTAGATGTCAAATACATATTTACAAAAAGCAACTACAAAGAATATTTGAAACGCTTAAGAATAATTAAACTGTCAAAAAAGTCCCAAACCTAACACATTATACCATAGCCTCAAAGCAAAAGAAGCTCAGAACAGCTGAGCTAAGCTTAAACATTCTCCCAGTACATTTTCCATAGTCAGTGACCCCAACAATTACACAAGAGGACGCAGACATGACCAGAATGGGAGAAGGCAGTTATGCATTTGCATGGGCACGAGCAGGTGCACACCACACCAGCCTGCACAAGCAGGAGGGTTAAAGCCACCTAAAACCTTGCACAATCATCTAAAAGCACAATGTACAAAGAACTGTAAGATGTGGGCTCAGAATCACAGATTATGTTTATAAACAGAATAATAAAATCTCTTTGCCATAAAGGAAAATGATTCTGCATTGCAGAAAAAACCCCAACATTTCCTAAATTAGAAGCCCAACCACCGTTTATGGCCATATCTTTCTTTGAACATCCACTGCACAAATACCAGTGTAATGCCTTGATTATTAAGGTTTGGACACTTTGGCAGTAATGTGTTTTAGGTATTACCTTAATTCCAATGAGAGGTCTATCCATTATGAAGCTAGACTGAACAGAAAAAAGCAAAATCATAATAATGAGAAGTGTCAGTGTATTGGCTGATAATGCCGTATCTGAATTTATGGCATGTTATGTTAGAAAATAGATACAATATTTCTTCTGTCTTGATTCCAGTAAGCTTATAAAACATAATTTATCTCTCTGTATTTGCTGTTGTTACCAGACCTCAAGATAAAACTTCCCATCTTACTTATTTGCACAGGTAACACAGTCCAGAGAGGGTATTCTTCTCTTGTGATGGTGCTGAAACAGATGGTTTTTTCTGCAATTAAGCTCTAAACATGACCTAATTTCTTGCACAAATACCATAACCTGGTATACTTTGCCAAAAAGTGGTACTTTATTTTAGTGCCACACCAATAACATCACATTAGAAAATTTACATTATTGTAACTGTAGTCTCTAACACAATAATACATAGTTACCTCTAGCATCTTTCTGAAATTTACTTGCAGTTATATAGTCTCTGTTCTGAATATAAGGGGACTGAATTTTCATAAAAAGCATAGCACTGAGAAACCATTGTAATAAAGCTCAAGTCTTACATTTATACCCAGAATACAGACACAAACATAGTTGTCACAACAGCATCCCACCTACATGCCTTCTAACACAGATCACTCTAAGCAGTTAGCCATGTTTATTCAGGCTCGATTCAGAAAAAATCTTAAAGCACATAGTTAATTTGATTCATCCCATTGAAGTCACACACTGCTGTAGTGCCTTGCATGATCAGACCTCAAGTTTTGACTCTCTGTGCACACAGCAGGAGCACATCCTAATTTTTGCTAGTGGTGACTTTTGTGACTTAGACACTTTTATAGTACAAACAGAACTAAGACTACTAACTCATCCTAGACAAACCCTAAGACAAGCTTCAGATGGTACCCACTCTAATTACTTACTGGAAAAGATCCAGATTTTAAACAATTTACAACATAAAAGTAGCACATAATGCTATTATCTTTCCTCAGAGCCATTGAGCTATTCTGTGTGACTTTGCAGTGCCAGTGACAAACTATGATTAGCCTAAAACTCAAAAAGTCAAAGAGGTATCTTAAACAGGAAGAAACACTGAAAAAGTCTCAACTGCAAGGGGATCTAGCCTACATAGTTTTAATGCAATACTCACAGCTCTCCCAAATGCACAGTCACAAGGCAGAAGGCAGCATCTATCCCAAGACTGCATATCAGAATCTCTGGGACATGTTCTCTCATATGTGAGCTTCACATGGTGATGGGGAAGACAGGGAGAGCTGTAGCGAGGAAGACTGTCCTACATAGAGATGCGCAGATGAGCATGAAAATACACTTGGTGATCTAAGGACTGACCCATACCCTCTTCCACATCCATGACATGACACATCAGACAGAGATGAGCAGAGGGGCATGCACTGCATAGCTAACTGGTTTGTGGCATGATGGACCGGAAGCCACAGGTCTGCCTTATCAATATGTGATGCAAAAACCACAGTGAGGGAGTAGAAGAAATCCAATATGAGAGTATCACTGCAAAAGTGAAAGACTTGTCAGATCTGTGCTCCTGTCTCTAAAAGAGCTGGTGTGAGACTGCATGTTACTGACAGATTTATTTTGAAAATGTATTACATCCTGCTTTTAAAAGTGAAAAATAAAGCTAAACTAGTACACTAAGCAATTGCAGTTTGGTTCTAGTAAGGCATTTAAAACACGCAGCACTGCAGTATCGCTTCCTTGCATTTCAAGAAGGAATAAATAATAATCCAATAAAGGACCAACCCAGTGGTCCATCTAGTCCAGTACTTCATCTTCAAATACTGAGTCTCATACAGCAACAGAGGAAGCAAGAAATATTCCAGAGAGAGAGAGGTCAGCATACAACCAAGACTAAAAATTTGGTTATCTATTTTAAGTGATATTTACTCATGCATTTCTTAATATTTTGCTATTTATACAGCCAATTAGGTTTGTTGAACTCTGATTGTTCATGTATTTACTTGTTAAGTTTTTCAATCTGAAGCATCTTTTGTGGCATTACTCCAATTTGTTGTATAGGCATAGAAGATTACGAAATACACACAAGTCCAAAAAAAGCTCTGCGTCCTTTCACCTGTGTGCTACCCCGCACTCTGCCTCTCCCCTTGGTATTGTTAAAGGGATGCTCACAGTTGATGCAGCTGTACACAATGCTGTCGGGGTACCGAGAGACCTGTGTTCAAGTTTCATATTACAAGATCAGCAAGATGTGAAGTGAGGCAACCAGAAAATGCCAGCTATTAACACAGTACAGATTATGAGGTTTGATAAGCTTCAAAGAATAATAAATAAATAAAAAAAACCTACTTCCAACTTTTTACACATGCAATTATATAAGTGATTTTTCCATACCACAAAGGATACAGGAGCTACTCATATAAGTGTTTACTTAAGGACTAAGAATCAAATCCATACAAAGCATTTCCTAGTGCTACTTCAAGCAATAGCTACAGCTACAGTGCATTCTACAAATCACTGTACCAATGTATCCATATAAAAGAACAAGCTAAGAAATATACAATGGGATGAAATCACTAAAAACAGGCAAGTATGTAGCGTCCTGTCATAACCAGTACTGTAAAGCACACTGGCTTATTTTCTCTCTTCTATCTCCAATGTGTTTTTCAACACTTTGAATGTGGCATGAAAGAAGCTATATAAAAATGCCTTCAAATGTTTATCTTAAAAATGTGACTGTTCTGCACTAGTAGTATGAAAAAGTACATCAGGTGGACATTATTATTTTGTCTTCTCTTTTGATAAAGAACTCACTACATATGGCAAACAAGAGTGGCTGGCAAGGGTGTATAAACAAGCAAAGCACAAAACCCACTATCTTCCCAAGTTCTACCAAGTGCAAAAGGAGATAGCTCTGTAGCTGTCACCAGGAAAAATGAACAGCATTACTGTTGATGTTTTCACATTCATTCCTATGTCTGATGAATTCTATAGACTTGAACTGAGTCATGAAGAGAAGTGTTTTGAAGTAAATATTAACAGCTTACAAAACCAAATCACGGGAACAAATTTCCTATTGACATACCTCCCAGAGTGAGCTTGTGTTTTTAAAAAGTATTTCAAACACGAAGGTGTGTACTTACAACAGATTCTGTGAAGCTCAGTATACCATATAAACGTTTCCTCATGGGGGGAAAAAAAGGAAAAAAAAAGCAAGCATGTAAAATCCTTTTAAAGTTCACTCTTAAATTCAGTGATCTAAGGATAATGGAGCAAATACTCCAGCTGGTTTAAAATGTCAGATCTTCAACTACTTCTAGGGAGCAATGAAAGTCTGTATCAGTTGGGGATGCCCCTCTTAACACAAAAAATGGTCACGAACAGGAACAGGCCAGTTCTTCTGGCATAGGACCATTCTGTTGTATTTATCCTAACACAACTTTTGCCTCAATGCCTTTAAAATTCACAGTTTCATAAGGTAAATGAAAAATGCATTTTCCAATGAAAAGCTGTTGTTACCTGAATTACCTGGAACTGCGGGAGAAAAGTGATGAAAGACATTTAAATGAGATGTTTAAATATAGACTGTAAATATGAGACTGAACACTAATTAATTAGATTTGTAGGGTCTTCCTTTGCTTTAGCCTCTGTATTACCATGCAGTCTTTGTTTACAGTCATTTATCTTTTTTGTTTGATGACGTTTGACTAACCAATACATTGATGAATTGCATTTGTAAATGCCATCCATATATCACTAAAATAGGATGTACTCAGTGCTCCTGACACACTGATGTTAAAGGATTTTTTTTTTTATTTGAACTTTCAGTACTTAACAAAGGAAATATTACTGCTTTGCTGGATAAATTTCCTGATTTCTTTTTTAATTTTCAGTGAACAAACAGCTGCAGAATAATGTGACTTAATGAAGCATTTCTAATAAAATCCTGCAGAAGTTAAAACAGGAGAATAGAATTGCTTGCTCACTGATAGTTGTATCCTTCAGAACAATTTTTCAAGATGGTGATCACATTTCTGTGTGGATGAGCATTAGGTAATGTGACTTTCTGTTTTCCAAAGTCAGTGATTTCCTTTAGTCTAACTAGTTAGCATTGTTGCATTACTTATTTATAGTAAGCAAAACATACAACATAATAAATGCAGCATCTTTCTAGTATTCTGTTTAGGCTTTATACTAGTTGGTTAGAATCAACACAGACAGCAATAAATTTAAGTGTGAAGATGCTCAGATCTGAAAAACTCCATGGATAAATTTTGCTTACCAAAAGCATACTGCTTGCATTTGTAAAGATGTCCTTTATCAAGTCTGTCATCACCTGGGATTAGATTATGAAGCTTCTTGGCTTCTACATTTTTCTCAGCTGCCACAATTCAGTGTAAAGTATTATTTGCTTCATGTAAACTTAGAGAGGGTTCAATGAATCATCACTTTGCAACCTGCCAGTAAAACAATCTCCAATATCCATCTGTACACACATCTATTTACTTCCATTCAGAACAAGTTTTTAATGTATTCCCCACCAGAATTACCAAGTGCATTACAAGTATCTACACATAAAGCTGAGATCCCTCAGAACATAAGAAGAGCCAGGAAAAACGGTTAACCCCATGTGTCCAGTACGATAAAAGATACTGCCAGATTAGTTGTCATTCTCTGATTAAAACAGCAAGACAGAAATCAAGATTTTATCTCGAAGTCACCCACTACCAGCAGTGTATCTGACATTAATACCACAATTTTGAAAGCTCCTTTATGTACAAAAAACACGTGGAACCAGTGAAGAGTAAACCTGATTTGGTATCAACTAACTGAGCAAAGCTTTACACTGAAATCAGGGCACTTAGGTAGCTTATATTTATAGCAGTACTGTAGTTTTGGAAATTGGGACTATATGAAAGAAAAACCACACTATTTTCAATACTGCCTCAGCAGTACCAGCTCTCTGAAATAAAATATTAATAATGAAATTCATATGGATTACTTTGCTTCTGTTAATTATACACTCATAAAACAATTCAGGCATCAGTATGAGATGACTGCACAATTACTGTGAAAAAGTATAATGAAACCTGCAACCTTTGCACCTCTGATAAAAATACCTTAGTATGCTCTTTCCCATATAGCTCAGCTAAGCTATACTCTTGCTACCATTGAACTACTATTTTTCCAGTGTTTACCCTACACTAAAGAATCTTAATTTATCAATTTAACTTCACTTAAATTAGTCCATAAAGTAGCTTTAAAGTGTTAAACATACAGTAAGCTGAATGCTAAAGTCTGAAACTAGTTGGTAAGGCAGAGAAACCAGATAACGATTATCATTTAGTCAATAGCAATTTAAATGTATCCACTGTGGTACGAAGACCCTACGACCCCGAATGCTTTACAGGACTTTCAGAGACTTTCAGAGGTTGAGTGTGTTTATTATTTGAATTGACAGTTCTGTAGGAGTCAAGGCACGTTTCTTTAAATACTGAGGCAGTATCTACTATCTACTGGGGGGGGGGGGGGGGGGGTGGGGGGGGGGGGNCTGGGGGGGGGGGGTGGTAGTAGTGAGGTACTTAGTGCTGTCAAAAAGATACTGATAATCTCCAAGCAAAAGCCGGAAAGAAAACTGTAACTACACATATCATTTAAAATGTTTTAAGCAATAATTTTAACTCCCAGTAAGAAACATACAGAAGAGTCATGCGCGGCAACTCCTAACAGGGCAGTGCAAGCTCTTGCTCTTTATTCTTTGCATTGATAACCTGGTGTCAGATCCTATAGCTTCACAGTAACAAAGCAGATTATTTTAAAACTTTCTCTTGCAAAGATATAAATGGGATGGAATAAGGGAAAAGCCCTCTCACTGTGGCTTACAGAACCTGCAATATATTTAGTAAGTAAATAAGTTCACCGAAATGCAAAGAAAGCAACGTGAATAGACAAGATATGTTTCATACTATGTACCCACAACTTGGGAAGCACTACACACACAAAGAAACAAAGCCATGAATCGCCTCTTTATAGCTTTCTTTTTTCTTTTCTTTTCTTTTTTTCTTTCTTTT
>VXBX01007781.1:4986-17859 GCA_013400415.1 Scytalopus superciliaris | reverse complement strand
CATACACTAAATTACTAAAGCCATCCACAGGTCAGGCTCACTTTAGTATCTGTTCAATGCTTCTTGCACATCAGTGCTGTAATAATAATGATTATTTTAAAAGCTTTAAAATTACTTTGATGGAAATTAAATGGGGGAAAACAATACAAAAGCTAGCAGCCATTCATCGCATCTATTTTCCAAACCCACTTAAAAATAGAGATGAATTTGGAAAAACCTTTCATATCAGAGCTTGGGCTCTGGATATATAAGATTATTTTTCAACAATATAAGGTGCATAAGCGCCTTTTCATTGCATAAAAAAATCATGCCTGCTGGCAAATGAATCATATTATAAAAATTGATTGTATCCCAAAAGGGAAAAATGTTATTGAAGATCCAATGGCCTGAGATGATACAACATTGATCATTGTAAGAAATACTTCCAGAAACTCTTTTTAATCTTTCCACCAGAGCATTAGCAATTATTCTTTAGCCCATGGTGAGTAATGACTTGAGTTTCCCAGTTTCCCAATCGATAAAACATTTACCCTACTGCTACAAATGTGCTCTTCGCTTAGACAAGCAGAATTTTTCTTCCAATTACTCTTTATTTTTAGTGTGACCTCATAAAATGTTTTTGAACATATTTCAAGGATTTTTAAAGAAAAGGAACATACTTTTCCCTCCATGCACTTTCCTCACTTTCTTCATTCTGTTTTGAGAAATAAGTCAATAACTTCCACAGGATTCTGGCTCTTCCTGGTTTTCTTATTGGATGCTCTGTCCTATTTCCTCAAAATCTGAAGCAATGGATGAAAGTAAATTGCCACTTATGTTCTTAACCTATTAAAAATTCTACAAAAAGATATTAACTTATTCTAAAAGTGTTTCATATTTCTTAAACAAATGAGAAAGCTACCTTCTCTCCATTCTAATTCTATGCACACACAAAATAAAAAATGCTTAAATGTCCTTGCATCTATGTTGTAATACTGTGACTAAAGGAAAACAATCATAAAGCACAATGTGAACAGGCTAATAAATAACTTTGCAGCAAGTCAGGTCTGTTGAGATACAAAGATAGACGGTCATAAAGACTCTTTGATGATTGGAAAGTTAACATTTGAACAAGTTTTTCTTCCTCTTGATTGCATGTTATCTCTCTCTGTATGAAACATGCACACATATCTAATGTAAAATGTTCATAGTCATTATTGTGTACTCTATGTGCCCTCTGCTTGGAACAAGATGTGTTTTACTTCGTTTATTAGAAGCTTCAACTCTCACATTTGTACAGTGAATTCTGAGATCTTAAAAGGAGCTATTTATGTGCTTCAGTAAATTTAATGAAGAGATGAAATTTCACAGCATAAACTTTCCTGTGAACAGGGAGGTAAATAAATAATTGAGACTGTGCGTACTCTGGGAGTTGTGTTTATTCTTGACCACAGCAAATAGCAAGGGGAGACTTTAGGGAAGAGTTGGAGAATGAAAGGCAAACAGATTGTAAAGATGTGTTGGCAAGTCAAAATAGAAATCCAAATTCTTAGCCATGGTGCGACAGAGTAGACTCTGTAGATTTCAAACATATATATCATCTGGAGGTTCACCTCAAGAAATTAGGATTATGTAGATCATGTTCCTTGCAGAAAAGGTAAACTACTGATTTATGATTTTATATGTAGAGGTAGAAAAAATATAGCAAACACTTCAAGCAAATAGTTGGTCAGAATCAAAATCTGCGATAAAGTGACCTTGGAGAGTAAGAAAGATGAACTGGAGCCACAAATGCCTCTCCCTCTCACCACTCTTAAATTTTCATCTGCTAAACTGGGACAGTGTGATATAGAAGAGTTCAATAACCATACTTGACTCCTGGAAACCAGTCAACCAGCCACTTCAGAAATGTCCTTTCTGTAAATTACTTGGATGAGGAAGAAAGAACTACAGGTATTTAGCACAAATAGGGAAATAAGCAGTATTTTGTCGGTTGATTATTAGCACTGAAAGTGTAAACCTTGTGCTTTATATTGTGGAGTTGACATATTTTGATAGAACAAGGAATAAAGTGACAAAAGAACAGTCTAAATCATATGTTCTCCAAAATATAATATGGAAACTTGAACATCTTTTTGTTTGATTGTTTGTTTGATTCCATGGTACAGATTAACTTCATAAACCTTGTATTAATCTATTAAGAAGTAATCTGGCCAAGCTCCATAGCAGCAGAATTGCAATATAAAGTTAGGTTACTTTCATAACTTGTGCTGAAATATTGTTTGCTTGTCCTGGTTGCCACGAGTCCTGCCACTCCACAAAGAGGATAAGATTGCTCACCCAGCCATGTTCCTTGTCTTTTGATCACACTGTGGATGGATGCACACATTGGATACCTGCTCCACTGAACAGGACAATGAGTACAGTTCTAAAGATCCTCTTGTGGTCTCTTTATCTACCTTTATGAATCTCAGATTCTAGGCGTCTAAGCTGTGACTGTGAAATAGGTATGCTAGGAATCTATTTTAAAAATGCTAATGCCTGTGGACACTAATGTTGTCATAGCTAGCATGCTAGTTTATGTTTGCAACATTTCCAACAGAGGAATTTTGTTTATTAGGTTTTTTTCTAGAGATTACTGTGGTTCAGTAATAGTCCTGTGGAATGATACAAGTTTTTTAAGTCTTCTGTGCTGGTCTTTTGTGGCCATGGTTTGACCCCAGCCAGCAACTAAGTACCACACAGTCACTCACTCCCCACCCATGCCTCATGGGATGGGAAAGAGAATTGGAACTCATGGTTTGTGATTAGAACCTTTTAATAATTGTGATACAGTTACTGCTGCTACTCCTACTACTATTACTACTACTATAAGAAGAAAAATAAGAATATGAGAGGTATAATACCCAAGAGAAAAAAGTGATGCCCAATTCAATTGCTCAGCACCAGCTAACCCAGTGGCAATCGGTACCTCGTGGCCAGTTCCCCTGAGTTTATATACTGAGCATGCTGTTTCATGATATGGAATATCCCTTTGGCCAGTTTCAGTCAGCTGTCCTGACTGTGCTTCCTCCCAGCTTCTTGTGCACCTGCTGGCTGGCAGAGCATGGGAAACTGAAAAGTCATTGACTTAGGGTAAGCACTACTTGGCAGCTACTGAAACATCAGTGTGTTATCAATATTACTCTCATACTAAGTCCAAAAACACAGCTCTGTACCAAGTACTAAGAAGAAAATAAACTCTATCCCAGTGTAAATCAGGACATTTTGTGCCCCTTCACTGCAATATGGATAGCAGTGAGACTGAAAATACCAGGTGCTAGTGAAATATTATTTTATCTGGAGTAATTAGTCAAAATAATGTTAGGATGTGAGGTTTTTTGTTATTTTTGTGGGTTTGTTCTGTTTTGTTGGTTTTTCCCCCCAAGACAAGAATCTGCTTCCTATCATACCAAAGTATAGGCAGTCTTATAATTAGAAAAAAGTATCTCAATTTCTTCTTCCTTTTGGTTTTGAGCTGTATCATTATTTGCAGTCATATCATGTGTTGTTATTTAAAGTTTGTATATCAAAATCCAGAGAGCACTTATATTTAACACTCATAAACTTCCTTTGCAAATCATACCAATTCAAAGAGTCACCTGGTATAGACTTTGGTCAAATGTACTTTGTAAAGTCTCTTTGCTTCTGCTTGTGTTGATTCAGAATACATAACAGTAAAGAACATGTCAGCACTGTTCTCATTCCTTGTCATCTTGAGGAACAAATACAGATTTAATAAGTCACAAAGGGTCTTCAGGATGATGAGCTACCTGTTCCTCAGGGAATGAACAGATGATGTTTAGAGGCAGCCACACATTCTTGTTCATCCAGATGATGACTTCAAGTGTGACATCCTTGTGTTTCTTCAAAGAAAAGAGGCTAATGGGCATTCTCCTTAGTTTTTTTGATGAAGATGAATGTGATACAAAATTTTCACAGAGGTGTAAATGGACAGCTATATTCAGGGTTCCTGAGAACAATATATCCAATATAAATAGTTTTATTAATTTAATGACAAAATATAAAGACAATCATCTTCTTAGAGAAGCAAAATAATCTGTTTTCATGGAAGAATACCTCGCTACTTTTCACAAGTGATATTTAAAGTTATAGTAATTTATTCTGATTTGTGAAATGTAGTTCTGGCCTTCCTTTTTGCTGCTGTGGTAATAGCCTGAGACTAAGATCTGGCTCTTACACTTTAGCAATGCCCCAGTAAGGTAATTGACCAGGAGATTTCCATTTAAAAATGTGTCTATTGTGTCTAGCAAAAGGCAGTGGCTGGGCTGCACAGTCATGTCACGTCTCCCAGTACTCAGAAGCACAGCTGTCATTGGCAGATCTGCAGGGCCTGACTCAATATCATCCTCCCATTTCAGCTGCAGCTAGAAGACCTCTCCATATTTTCTTCCAAAATATCATCTTCCTATTTTTGCAAGTAAGAGGTTGGGCACAGCAAGAAGCATCAGTGGAGAGATTGTAACCCAAACGGTCTAGAGAAGTCCAAACACTGGCCTTTAGATGGCAGTGTGTACCTGTTGAATAAGAATTTTTACCCCGGGGGTAAATCTGTGAAGCAGAAAGTTTTCTAAGGTGTAACTGAGACAAGATTATATTTTTGAACTAAAATGACGTGGAGATCCCAGCTGAGATGCCTCTTTACTATTGTAAAAAAACTTTACTGTACTCTTTCATTGTTGTCTGGCTGCAACTAACTAAAATTTAGTAAAGAAACAGGAAGAATCAAGGAAATGGTAAGCTTTCTTTTTTTCTTTTAAGCTTCAAGAACATGTATTGAAACTTTTTATTTGGATTTACCAGAGAAAGACTAGATTGATAGTGGCCTGTGGTAATTTTTGACCTCTCTCTACTCCTTCATGCAAAGAAGGGGTTTAAGGAAGTTAATATCATAGTTACCTGTGATGTGAAAAACAGATACCATACACCTAATTCTGCCTTTGGACAGGCAGACCGGGCTACCTGGGAAGGAGATTCATACATACACATAAACCCAGGGATTATCATATGTCCTTAGCAGCAAAACACTAGTCTAATGTATAGTTTCTCTTCGTTTTTGAGAAAGAGAAGAGCTAATTTTTTTGTAAGTGTCTTCAAAGAGTCATTGTNATGAAATCTTTGGGAAAATCCTTGTATGATTGGAAGAAATTTCTCATCTGTCTGTAAAGGAAAATGAGCAGAAATTTAGAATTCTGTTTTAAATGTATCAATTTTTACAAGTGAAACTTTAAAAGTGTACAAATTTGTAAATACAAAGTGTATAAATAAATAAATAATATTTAAATAATCTTCCAAAAGTAAAATAGAAAAATACAAATGTATATGAAGTGTACACACACACATCTATATATATGCAACTCTAGAAAGCATTAGATTCTCAGGGTTAAAGAGTAATATATTTCTAAAGAATCAGTGGAATGCATATACCCCAAATAGGAACATCTATTCGTGCTTATCAGTGAATACTCTAAGAATTGCTGATATTTCTAAAAGCAGCAATTTACTTCAAATCAATGACAAAAACGTGAGAATTCGTGATTGTTCAAACATTTATCAACAGTGAATGTGGGTAATCATAAAACTCACCAAGAGCTAGCAGATAACTTCAGCAGGTAAAGACTCACATGACCCCGTTTTTTCCCTGAACTTTATCTTTGTTCAAATAAAAGACATTACACTACCTACAGATATGGCTTATGTCCTGTAGCTGTGATGATCTAAGGACACAAATATACGTAAGATATGTACAGACCAGTCCATATGAGCCACACAATGCCAATTTTTTGTACAATCATATTATCCAACTCAAGAAAATGTGTTGGGAAATGTATTTCCTTTAAAATTAGCATCTCTACAGACACACAAAAATTTTCTATTCCTGTTTTTATTTACTTGAATAGTAAACTTCTCATTGACTTCGGTGATGAAGGGTTAATCAGTAAGTTATTTAGGGATTTATCTTACTCCTATAGACTTCATTGAGAAAAAAACACTGAATTTAGGGAAAGCTGACTCATCCTTATAAATTTTTAAAATTAGGCCATCTGTTTAGATTTATTAATAATAATGAAATTAGAAAAGAAACATTAACAATGTATATACGGAACTCCAGATCCTGCAATGTGATCTAAGGCAGACCAGAATTTCCAACCTTTTAACTTTTTCAATATATCGCTTCTCTTCGCTGCCTGACAGTCTGTATCAGGTGTTTACCTAATGTGTAGATCTTTGGAAGTGGAATCTCTTTATGTGTTTTTATAGGGCCTATTGTCATAGCTATGTTCACCCTGGTTGAGAAGAAGTAGCAGTAACTATAATACACCTCCCCATACAGCAAAATACAGAAATGTTTAGAATCTCAAAAAGGGCATAATTTCTTCTAACAGGAGCAGATGAGTAAGAATAAGTAGATGTGTTAATTTTTCTAGCATTATGACTCAGTTCAAGAATTCTTAATGTCGGTATCTGACCTGCTACATTGCAGGTAAAATTAAATAATTATGAATGTATCTGCTTCAAAAGGTGTATTTAGGACAGTTTTACAGAACTGCAGTTAAACAGTGACACAAACTCCAGGGTAGTCTACATGGTAGTCTTACACTGAATCCACTCTTCAAGTGCAAGTACTGCTTTTTTCAGAAAGCTGTGCTTAGCTCTTGTCAGCATCTTTCTATAAAAGTTAGAATTTGTACTATGTCTTTTGTTTGTGCTATGTGTTTGGTTTTTGGCTTGGGGTTTCTTTGTTTGTTTGGTGTTTTGTTTCCTTTTTTGTTAGTCATTATATACTATTAGTTTGTCACTAACATAATCTGATCTAAATCATGTACATGTAGCAGTACATGTGATTGCTGGTTCTTCTGCACAGTTTCTGAATTGAACCTTTCAGCAGCTCCCTTCAGAGTAAATACAAAATTACAAGCTTTATTTAATTTGGTCAATAGTTGTATTTTGCAATAGTGTCTTTGATATAGTGTCTAAATATCATAGTAATGACACAAACCATAAAAATTTAGGCTAATTCATCATAAAAATATTTAAAAGACCTCCAACCACCTTAACATGCATTAATCACCATGTTATGGAGACATNTAATTTTTGACCTCTCTCTACTCCTTCATGCAAAGAAGGGGTTTAAGGAAGTTAATATCATAGTTACCTGTGATGTGAAAAACAGATACCATACACCTAATTCTGCCTTTGGACAGGCAGACCGGGCTACCTGGGAAGGAGATTCATACATACACATAAACCCAGGGATTATCATATGTCCTTAGCAGCAAAACACTAGTCTAATGTATAGTTTCTCTTCGTTTTTGAGAAAGAGAAGAGCTAATTTTTTTGTAAGTGTCTTCAAAGAGTCATTGTGTCTGTCACCTTTAATATATTTGTATTTGTACTGTACATAAATGTAGAACATATTTAGTTTATCTTGCAATAGTATTACACTCATATTGCAAAAGCCTTTTGATTTTTTGAACAGCTGAGCTTTTGTTGCATTCTGTGTTGTCATTACCAAGGGACGGAATGGAGGTAAAATTTGCACAGAAATAAAATTACTCAGTAAGTGTTGCTTCATATTTTATGCAAACCAAATTATATTTCCTTAGTGAGTTTCAATGAAATCTTTGGGAAAATCCTTGTATGATTGGAAGAAATTTCTCATCTGTCTGTAAAGGAAAATGAGCAGAAATTTAGAATTCTGTTTTAAATGTATCAATTTTTACAAGTGAAACTTTAAAAGTGTACAAATTTGTAAATACAAAGTGTATAAATAAATAAATAATATTTAAATAATCTTCCAAAAGTAAAATAGAAAAATACAAATGTATATGAAGTGTACACACACACATCTATATATATGCAACTCTAGAAAGCATTAGATTCTCAGGGTTAAAGAGTAATATATTTCTAAAGAATCAGTGGAATGCATATACCCCAAATAGGAACATCTATTCGTGCTTATCAGTGAATACTCTAAGAATTGCTGATATTTCTAAAAGCAGCAATTTACTTCAAATCAATGACAAAAACGTGAGAATTCGTGATTGTTCAAACATTTATCAACAGTGAATGTGGGTAATCATAAAACTCACCAAGAGCTAGCAGATAACTTCAGCAGGTAAAGACTCACATGACCCCGTTTTTTCCCTGAACTTTATCTTTGTTCAAATAAAAGACATTACACTACCTACAGATATGGCTTATGTCCTGTAGCTGTGATGATCTNCTCAGTTCAAGAATTCTTAATGTCGGTATCTGACCTGCTACATTGCAGGTAAAATTAAATAATTATGAATGTATCTGCTTCAAAAGGTGTATTTAGGACAGTTTTACAGAACTGCAGTTAAACAGTGACACAAACTCCAGGGTAGTCTACATGGTAGTCTTACACTGAATCCACTCTTCAAGTGCAAGTACTGCTTTTTTCAGAAAGCTGTGCTTAGCTCTTGTCAGCATCTTTCTATAAAAGTTAGAATTTGTACTATGTCTTTTGTTTGTGCTATGTGTTTGGTTTTTGGCTTGGGGTTTCTTTGTTTGTTTGGTGTTTTGTTTCCTTTTTTGTTAGTCATTATATACTATTAGTTTGTCACTAACATAATCTGATCTAAATCATGTACATGTAGCAGTACATGTGATTGCTGGTTCTTCTGCACAGTTTCTGAATTGAACCTTTCAGCAGCTCCCTTCAGAGTAAATACAAAATTACAAGCTTTATTTAATTTGGTCAATAGTTGTATTTTGCAATAGTGTCTTTGATATAGTGTCTAAATATCATAGTAATGACACAAACCATAAAAATTTAGGCTAATTCATCATAAAAATATTTAAAAGACCTCCAACCACCTTAACATGCATTAATCACCATGTTATGGAGACATCCCGCCGGCGGCTGTGGCCGAGTGGGTAAAGCCGCCGCCCCTGGATCCGTGCTCCTTCTCGGAAGGACGCCGGTTCGAGTCCTGCGGGTCTCGCTCTGCCAACTTCGTCTGGGCTTGCCCGGCCAAGGCTAGAAGCGTCCCAGGGCTAAAGGGGGTGGGGCCAGTTCCGCGCACGCTGAGCTCCACGTAATAAATCCATTCGCGCAGGCATACAAAGCATCGTCGTTCGCGACGGCTAGCCACACATGGAGACATCCACTGGTCTGATCACATGACTAATGTGTCTGTTCTGGAGCAGGCAGAGGTCACCAGCATTGAGGCCATGCTGCTGAGAACGCAGCTGCGCTGGGCAGGGCACGTCTCCAGGATGGAGGATCACCGCCTCCCTAAGATTGTGCTCTATGGTGAGCTTGCCACCGGCTGCCGCAAGAGAGGAGCCCCAAACCACCATCAATGGTCCACTCTGGCCTCCAAACGGGAGGCATGGAGGCACACCATCTATAACGCTGCTGCTTCCTTTGAGAGTGCATGCAGGATCAGTCTCGAGGAGAAAAGACAGCACAGAAAGAACCGTGCCTCGCCAATCCCACCTGAGCAGACTTTCTGCTGTGCCTTTTGCAACCGAACTTGCCTCTCTCACATTGGCCTTTTTAGCCACCAGCGCACTTGTAGCAAGTGTGAGGACAGCCCTTCCCAGATCTTCGTTTGTGAAGCCCAGCCATGATGATTGAGACATCTTAAACTACATCGGTGTGCTTACTGTAGTTTTGTATAAACCTACCCTATAGCACCTGAAAACAGAGCTACTGGCAATCTAACTGATTTTGAGATGAAAGTCAAGTGATAAAAGGCTCTGGAGAGTGGTCTGAAATCCAGAGTGGGGTCTGATTCTTGTGTTCTAGTAAGAACTAAAGAATAATTTCTTATAAGATTTTGTATCCCCTTGTCTTTTCTTGTTCTTGTGATACAATTCACATGTGCCTTGAGCTTAAATACCCGTCTTTGCTCCCTGCCATGCAAACACATCTCCTTGGCTTAGGGACATGCAGCATTTCTACAGGGTCTGTAATAGAGAGAAAGTGTGTAATTTGAAAGCAGCTACTCTGCTACCTATCATTGGTAGCAATTAATACTTGTGGAGTGCCTTCTGTTTAAGTAAGAATCCAGACAGAAACAAGCACAACAAAGTGAACTAGGGGATTTGCTATAATTTACTGGCAACTAGCATGATATTAGCTCCTAAATTTTGGCGTTCTTTCAGATTGTGATCCAAGCAGTAGCTGGGAAGCTACATTTGCTATCCAAGATGCTTTCACCTTGCCTGCTGCCATTCCAGAGACTCTAGCTTAATGCTTCTCACTATGGCTATGTGCCATGTTGCACAGTGCTGTTGCTATAAGTGCATCAGCTAAATGGAAGAAGAAAGGAATAGAAGGTCTATCTGTGCTGGTGGGAGAAATGTTTCCTTCTGCATGTCTATACACTTCCCCTCAGAGGAGCTCCAGACAGCCTCTGATGGAGAAAATCTTCAAAATCCTCTTGACAAAGATCCTTGATCTCCCTGTTTTCCACATACAATCCAATCAAGTGCATATGGAATGGATCAGTTCTTTATTTCCCTAAGACTGAACATGCCTGGACTCGTATTTTCTCCTTAGTATTTGAATAAATGCTATTAAAGCTAAGAAAATTATTTTAAAATAAACCTGTCATATAGTATTTTAAATGAAGCAACCATAATCTCATATGATACTGAACTTCGATGGATTCAGAAGCAATCAAAAATATAGTTAAAATGCGTATGTGGAATTCTTTTAAAGCATACTACTCGTCCACTGACATAAGCAGAACTACTTCTGCCTCCTGCAGCAGCCATCATAGATAAATAAACCACTGGCAGAAAAGAATTCAGTCATGAATAGCTTAGAAGTTCAAAGCAACACTCATCCTTGAAAGGGCTAGCTTCCTTCAGGTAGATTTCACCACATCCATAAGGAGCCCCAGACTATACAGCTGTCCATTCACTTGTATCTCGAATCATAACTTTTCATGAAGTCATGGTGAGTTGCAGGTTTCTTTTGCTTTTGATAATTACTGTCTTCTGGCTTCACCTGAAGTAACCAGCACCTGAAGGTAGTGGTATTTTGGAAAACAGTGGTCTGAGTGATCCCAGCATGCTCTGTTGTGCTCTTACAGAAAAATAATTTGTGCTGAGTGCTTCATGCAAGGGGCCAAGCGAGCTTAATTATTAATAAAAATAGATATCTTTCCATCTTTGTTTCTTGCTCTACTAGAAATTTAAACTCATGCTTACAATACTTGTATCATATTTGTACGCTAACCTGTACCCTTTAAAAGTAATATAAAGATATTTTGCCTAATTCTGCATTTGCATTTTTGTACAAGAAAGCAGGCATTTGATGAGAGAGAAGTTTGCAGCAGGTTCTAATGTTTTTTGTTCACAAAATGTATGTGAGTAGAGGCTAAAGGTGCTAAATTTGTAATGTGTTCCAAGTTATGAGGTCAATAGGAACACAAACTCCTTGTCACTACATAATAATTTGAAAAACTTCCTACTGACACACGTTCACTCTAAGAAAAGACAAAAAGATAATTATAAGCAGTATGCAAATAGATAGAGCCAAGGTGAAGCGCATTTATGTGTTTTTAAGAGATTATCTCCAAAAGAATTTCGGTCTCTGCCAGCATTGTACTGTATTTACACTGAAACCATTCAGGCACATGTGTTTTCAAAGAAGTTTTAATTTCCTGTCAAATTTTTAACAAATCCTTTCTAACAGCTGTGAACGGAAATCCAGCTACTTCTGCAATGAATGACCTTCAGTGTTTGGATCCCAGAGAGTAAACAAACATTTACTCTAGGAGGAAACGCTGCTGTGAATTTAACATTAACATTACTGTGCATTACACTTCTCAGTAGGTTTATTAGAAGCTAATCCTGTTTCTGTTCTGCAGTTATGGCATCTTGAAAACCAAAGGATTTTCGTGGTAAGTCAATCCTGCTAACACTTCAGTGTAAAAGACTGATAATATCAATAATGAAGATTACACTAGGGAGAGATCGACAAGATGTGACTTTTGTTTTTAGGTGCAAGTATTATTTAGACAGTATTTGTTTTACCTTTCAGAGCATTAGTTTCCATAAATTCCCTATGTCATAAATGCATAAGCAATGGTTTTAGACATAGCTCTTACACAGGAGTGTACCTTAAATATTTGTTCAGCTGAATAAAACAGTTCTACATTTATTTAATGTTTGAACAGTAAACTGTTGAGTGCTGAAATGTCTTTTTATACATACACATGCACATATTCAGGTGTCATTAGAAGGGTTTCTGTTGTGAGGGTACTTTATCTAGGTGATAGTAGGCATTACAGACCCTCAGATAAACCCTCCTTTTGTGAATGATTCAATCCCAATACTTACTGCTAGTAGAACGGCATTTTGTGAGGGTGTGCTGGTTTAAAGGTAAACTGGCAGGAGAAATGAGCCCAACTCAGAAAGAGACTAGAAGTCAGAATTACAATTTAATAAAAAGATTACAATGAAAAGAATGATACAGAGAAAAAAAATTAATTTTGATCCATAAAAATAGACATATAACCCAGCACCCTGAGGCACAAACAGAATGGAGTTCATTAGCCCCTGTGCTGAGTGCCACATGCTTCCCCTGAGTGCAAAGTAAAAGGAAAGGAAAATCTGTTGTTGAGGATAATCGTCACAGGCTGGTTAAGAGTGGCAGTCACAGTCCTGTTGGGATTCTGGTCCTCATCTGAATCTGAGGAGTGGTGCCAAAAGTCCCAAACCCCCAAGATTTTATATGCTCAGGTTCTGATGGGAATGCCCAGTACCTCCCCCAGGTCGAGGAGTTTCACAGCAGGTGATTTGCTCTGTGAGGTGAGTCATGGCATATTTTTGGAATCCTTGATGGCC
>VXBX01007780.1:208095-260564 GCA_013400415.1 Scytalopus superciliaris | reverse complement strand
GCCGTCCCTCCGTCGGGCGGGTCCCCGGGGCTGAGCGGCGGGACTGGCCGCCCGGCGTCCCCCCCGGCCCAGCTGCCCGACCCCGGCATCCCGCGCCCCGTGTGCCCCGGGGGGTCCCGGTTCGCCAGCTGGGGGGGGGCAGAGCCGGCTCGGGGCTGCGTGCCCCCGGTGGGACGGGCCGGGAGCGGGGCCGGTCCGTGACCGGGGTGTGGAGTTGGTAGCTCGAACCCTCCCGGTTCCGCTGCCCGGAGCTAGCGGCTTTCGCCGTGCTTGGGCGGCGTCGGGGCTGTGGTGGAGGCTGTCCCGAGACCCCCGGCCGGGGCTTCGTCAGCCCTTCCTAGCGCTGCGGTACTGCCGGTGTCGCCTCTCCCGCATCGGAGCGGGAGTTTCCATTTTCCCCTCGCACGATGCCGGGTGTTCCGCGGGGAGTGGGGGCCACGCGGTATTGTAACGGGAAATTGGGCTTGGGAGATTAACAGAACAAATCCGTGGAGGATAAACCCCCGATGGCAGCCGCGTGCTGGCGCGGCTGGTGCTGCCCGAGATGTCCAGGAGCTGGTTCCCGCAGCCCGAGGGTTTTCTCCATCCACGGCTGCCCCGCGGGTGCAGCCGGGCTGGGAGCCCCATGTGCTTGTGGCTGAACCAAAAGCGTGTGCGTGGGGAGAGAGGGGGGCACGGGGTCTGGGGTGTGCTCTGCTTTGGGGCAGGGTGAATCCCCTGCTTTGGAGGGGAGCGACTCCCGCCTGGCAGTGCAGGACCCGTCCCTGCCCCCATCTCTCCCTCCCTCCCATCTTTTGCCGTTTAACAAACCTCAAGAGCAGCTAATGAGAGCACGAACCCAAATAAGCGTCACAAGAGGCTGGTTTGCAGAGGCGGAAATTGCAAAGAAATCACTCACAAAAAAAAAAAAAAAATCTGATTTGCTGGTGGGTCATGGAACAAACAGGCTTTTGAGTCAGAGCGATCCGGTGCCGCGGGGCTGGCCCAGACCCAAGGGCTGGGGCAACTGCCCTGTGCTCCAGCCACGGGCTCAGATGCTCCTTGCAGAGTCCATGTGTGTCAGGGCCCCGTGTCTGGGAATGGCTCAATTCCTCCATGGGGCCACTGGCACATGCCAGGGGATCGAGCCTTCACAGCATGGTTGCCCACTGGCCCTGCTGGGCTGGAGTCCCCTCCCTGTGAGGCTGGGCAGGAGCTGGGCAGAGATGCAGGCAGGGAGGGCAAGGCAGGGGGGAGGTAACTTGCAAGCCCAGATCCTGGCCTGCCAGCTGGGCATCTCCCAGAGCATTGCTGGGAATGCTGGGATAAGGTGCGACCCTGTGGTCCCAGTGCTGGATTTGGAGCCTGTTGACAGTAGAGGGCTGGCAGCAGTCACAGGCATTGGCATGGCTATGCGGGCATGGAGCTGCCATGCCAGGGACTCTTGGGACTGCCTGCAGTCCTTATGGCACAGGAGTGATAGCTGGAAGTGTCTCTAAGTTCCCCAGCTCATGCTAGGCACTGGAGCAACCCCTGTGCCTTTGCCCCAAGTGGTCTGGCAACAGTTGGGCTCTTGCATGGGAGACTTGGCATAGCACAGATCCCTCACCCTCTGCCCTCTCCACAGGTGGTATCTGCTGGTTGCAGCAGGGGAAGGAGGCCAAGTGCACCATGATCCTGAAGACGGGTGTGACATGGGAGGAATGCTGTGCCAACGGCAATGTGGATGTGGCCTGGTCTAACTACACCTATCCAGGCAACAAGATCAGCCTGCTGGGCTTTCTGGGGCTGGTGACCTGCCACCCCTGCAAAGGTGAGTGGGCAGGGGGTTGAGAGGCTGCTGTGGGGCTGAGCTCTGCCCAGGGGAGATGCTCAGAGCCCCAGGGGGGAATGCTTAGAGACTGCAACTCCAGGTGATGCAGCAGTGATGAGGGCGGGCTGCCCCTTACCAGACAGGACTCTCCTGGGCAGTCTGGGAGAGCAGAGGGACCTCAGAGATTGCTGACACTGTGTTCCTGCTGCTGCAGCTCCTGGACAGATGCTGCTGTGGGTCAGAGCTGGCGGGACAACCTGTGTCCCCCGACTGCTCTCGTTTTGTGTGTATTTTAGTTCTCTCCCAGTGGTGTAGAATGCATGACCCGTGTCTTGGCAGGGCAACCGAGTGCAGGGAGCAGAGCTGGGGCTGCCTGTTCCCAAGTTAACCTCTCTGCTGGGGCCTCCCATCCCTGCCCTCACCACGGCTGTTCAGAGGGAAACTTTGTCAGGTTTTTCTAAGGAAAAAAGATCTATTTCTTCCCCTCTGCTCCCCCTCGCTCCTCCCAGCGCGTGTGTGAAATGGCTTTATGTAACGGGCAGTTCCAGAAGTGGAAACTCTCCAGCTGTGAGTTCCAGCCCCGCCAGATGTTTTGGCGTGTGCCAGAGGCGTGGATCCCCCAGCACTTGCGTGGCTGTGTGAAAATACACTGGAGGACCTGCTGCCCGCAGGAGACAGGAGCAAGGGATTAAGAAGGTCATGTTGTTATTTGGTTAAAGGGGGAAAAGGTTCTTAAGAAAACCACTTCCTCTGGCGCCCTGCACCCCTGAGCACTGCCACAGCAGCGTCTCCTCAGGCCCATCCTGGCCATGGCTTGGGGTTGCACTCTGTGCCAGCCAAAAGCTGAGTGAGATCCTGGCCCCAGCCCCATCTCTGCTTGGCAGGAACTGGGAGCACTGGGACCCTCTCCAGGGGCTCCCCCATGCCTGGGGCAAAGAGCAGTGGGGACAGGCAGCCCCGGACCTTGCAGCTCTCACCTCTGCAAGGAGACTGGGAGATATGGGGGGTTGCCAGTGGCCACAGACTGCAGTGGAGGCTCCCGGGGTTTATTGGGGTCTGGAAGCAGCGCCTTTAAGGAAACTGCTGAAGAGCCCAGACGGCACGTGGACCACAACCCCCCACCCTCAGCCAGCCCCTGCCTGTCCCATCCAGATGGAGCTAGTGCTGCTCCTCACCAGGCTCCAGAGGCCTTGGAAGAGGGAGGATGAGAGGAGTTGTACTCCCACTCCCTGGGCTTGTGGGGCTGGGAGAGGTTACTCCAGGTTAAAGTGGGCTGCGGCCGGGGCAGCCGAGCCCCACGGGGAGGTGCTGGCCTGGCCCCAGGGGCTCTGCAATGGGTCTCTGGGGGGGAAGTGAAATTACTGGCTCCAGCTGCTGGGGACACGGTGTCCCCCCCAAGGACCCAGTGCAGGAGGGGAGCCAGGCTGTGGGGTCAGGGTCACAGGCGGATTCTCCAACCACTCCTTCCCTTGCTGGGACAGGCCAGACAACTAGACCCAGCTCTGCTGGCAGCTTCTCAGAGCAGAGAGTGATGAGGGTCCTGATTGCTCTGGCAGCCATGGGTCACAGAGCTGTACCCCTCTGCCCTGGGGTCCCCATGTCTCAGCCTCTCCTTCCCTGGGACAGGACCCAGCTGTGAAAATCAGGGAGAAAACCGGGAAACTGTTTCCAGTTTCAAGCAAACCAAGGAATTTCCCCCCGGGACAGCCAGGCCAAGCAGACAGGGAATTTCCCCTTCCTCCTCCTCCTCCTCCTCACTGTCTTCGAAGGTGGCCCATCTCCCACAGGGAAATCCCCCTGTGTGCCTCCCAAAGCTCCCAGCACACACCCCGTCTGCAGGGATCCTTCCTGATGGAGCTGAATCCCCGTCCTGGGAAGCCTTTTGGTCTTGTGGGTGCACTGCCTGCACCCTGGAGAGCTCAGCGGGTCAGTCCCTTTGGGGTGAGGGCTGAGTGTGCTTTGGGAGGCCAAGGGGGTCCAGCTGCCCCAGACAGAGCTGCCATCCATGCCCCTGACCCCTTTGCCTCTCCCTGCAGAGGCACCAGTGTCTGGGCCCCTGGGCACCAGGACTGGCCCCTGCTCAGACTCAGTGGCCCCTCTCCATGCCCGCCAGCGTGGGCAAGGCCCTGGGGCACTGGTGGGACCCCCTGAACCCGGCCCCCGTACTGGCCGGGAGGTGACCCGGGGGGACAAAGCATCTGCCTGTCTGGGGACCGGCGCTGGCTGCTGCCTCCCGCTCTTGTGTTCCAGTCACAGCGCGAGACAGGGCCAGGCATTGTCTGCTGGGAGCGGCATTCCCAATCGCCCGGACAGCTCGCGAAGCCCAGCTCTTTCTGGAGGAACTGGGGCCTTGTGGAGATAGATTTTTTCCATTGCACAAGAAAAAGAAACTTCTCCTTCCAAAGAATAAATAGATGGGAAGGAGTGAGCTGGTGCTGAGTGGAGCCGGGGCTCTGGCTGGGGTGAGCGCTGGATGACTGTGTGGAGTCACAGCCAACGACCTGCTCCTTGGCGGAGCTGAGCAGATCCAGATGCTGCTGGGGCAGCTCGGTGTCAGCACGTGTGCTGTGACCCGGGGGGGCATTCGGGACCGTGAGGGCTGATGGTGGCCCTGTCCCACTCCGTGTCACACCGGGGCTGGGCAGGATGGGCCCTTCCCTGGTGGGGGGCAGCTGGTGCCGTGTCCTCACGTGGTGCTGCTCTGTGTCCCCAGAGAGCTGTGAGGGGGTGGTATGCGGCCCCGACAAGGTCTGCAAGATGAAGCACGGGCGTCCCCAGTGTGCCTGTGCCCCGGACTGTTCCAGCCTGCCCCGCAAGCTGCAGGTCTGTGGTTCTGATGGCTACACCTACCGGGACGAGTGTGACCTCCTGACGGCCAAGTGCAGAGACCACCCTGACCTCGAAGTGATGTACCAGGGCAAATGCAAAAGTAGGTGCAGTCGAGCCCCCACCCCAATGCATCCCATTCCTATCCTGTCCCTGTCCTGACCCCATCCCCTGCTGCCCAGGGAGGGAAGGTCCATCCCAGTACAGAGTCTCACCTGCAGGACGTGGGTCTTGGTGCCCATTAAGGAGACACTGTAGCCTGTTGGTGCAATGGGATTTGGCCTCGCTGTGGGCTGAGCAGTAACAGTCCCTAAAATGTCATTTACAAACGTCAAGCCCCTTTTTTTTCCTCTTTTGTAAAGGGCGCAGCGATCTTCCTGGCCCTGCCAAGAGCTGTCAGAAGGATTATGGTTATTTTTCCAGCCCTGCTCTCTGGAAGGCTTTGCCTGCCGAGCGCTGGGCTGAGCAGGGAAATGCGGGGCAAGAAATGGGAGTTTGGGAGCTGCAGATGCCAAATCTTCCAATCCAGCAGGGAAAGAAAGAGAGGAAGGTTGGAGGGATGACGGGGGTGCACGAGCCCTCCGTGCCACCCCTCCCAGCAGAGCCCTGTGCAGGGCTTGATGCTGTTGCACAGGCTCCCTCCACCCCCAGCGCTGGGTCGGGTCCAGGGTGACCCTGCCCTTCCCTCTTGCCGGGGCCAGCACGGCGGCTGCCAGCCTTCCCTGCCAAGGCACCTGCGTGCTGGCCCGGCCAGGTCCCGCTGCGCCAAACGGGCTCAGCCCCACGCTCCACCACTGCAGCTGGACTTCAGCTCCTCCCGCCTGGCGGAGCTCTGGCCAGGACTGAGCCTGAGGGCTCGGGGCCACGCGCTCCCTCACGCTCGGCATGTCAGCCCCTGCCAGCCCTTGCCCTTGGGAGCATCATCGATGGGGGAGATTGGGACCCCTCAGCGCCCGGCTCCGCTCTGTCCCCCGGTAGCAAAAGCTGGGAGGGGACTGGGTTTCCTTGAGCTGATGTTCTCCTCCCTGAGTCAGAGAAGCCGCAGGAGGGGATGGCCTTCCCTGGGTCACCCCAGCCCTGTGCTTCCCTGCAGAGTCCTGCTCCAGCGTGGTGTGCCCTGGCACCCACACCTGCGTGGTGGACCAGACGGGCAGCGCCCACTGCGTGATGTGCCGGACGGCTCCCTGCCCTGAGCCCACCAGCCTGGACCACACCCTCTGTGGCAACAACAACGTCACCTACCCCTCGGCGTGCCACCTGCGGCGTGCCACCTGCCACCGCGGCCGCTCCATCGGCGTGCGCCACTACGGGAGCTGCTCAGGTGAGCGAGGCAGGGCAGGGGGCAGCGGGCACAGACCCCCCAGTGCCTGGCCACCCCTCACCCCCTCCTCACCACTTCTCTCTGTTTCCAGCTGCGGCCAAATTCTCCGCAGAGACGGACAGCGTGGAAGAGAACTATGTGTGAATCCTCCCTCGGCCGAGCCGGAGCCGGGAGACAGGGGCATTATGTGTATATTGTACAAACCATATACCTGATATTTATTAAGATAAAAAGATCCTTATTTATCCCTGTGTATGTTATGCAGTCGCAGGGGGCTCGATTCCCATCCTGCCAGCCAGGGAGCAGAGGTGGAGGCTCACGGACCGGGAGATGCTGAGCTGCCCTGGGATGCTCCAGTGCCCGCCCAGTGCCCAGCAGAGCTCTCTGCTGGCCAGTGCCCTTCCTTGATGCTGTTGTGGCGCAGAGGGGCGTCTGTGGGCCCCCCCCCATGTGTCCTTGGCCAGCAGCCCTGGGCCTATTTATTTTTGGATTAATTCTTGGTACTCTGCTGACGTTTCTGGCCAGGACCTCGAGGTCTAGAGGGAATCTGTGCTTTCGCCTTCCCTGAGGGGCTCAGCCCCAGCTGCCAGCGGCAGGAAAGGCAGAGCACGCTGCGTCAGGTCGGAGAGAGATAGANCCTGTATTTATTTTTTCTCCTTCTCTCATTTCTGCTGTTGTCACCTGTGTAAATACCAGCTCAGCTCTGACACCAAAAAGCTCTTGACTTTATATAAATATCATATATATTATATATAAAAATACCTTATTTTCTATTTTTGTATGATTGGATTCTGACCCCCGAGGCAGAAGCTTTGGGAACACCCACATTTCCTATTCTGTATTGTTGGGGCATTTTATGGCTGTGTTAGAGTTGGATTATAATTATAAACCAGATTAAACGGTGCTGTGGGTCCAGTTTTGTTGGGCAGGCTCTGGGGCCACAGGAGATGTTGTTCTCCCTAGGGCTGTGCCCCCGTACCGGGGTCTGGGGATGTGGGAAGCCCCCAGGAGTGTTGAGGAGCCACATCCCATCTGCTCCAGCTTGGCACTGGTGTTTTCCAGCCCGGCCAAGGCCGCTCAGCGCAGAGGGAGGGAAGGGGAGAGCAGGGAAGAGCAACCCGCGACGCAGATGAATCTGTTCCCAATCTCGGGCTGTGCCATGAGGGTTTGGTATTTCACAAAACAATTCCTGCCGGTAATTGGGTCCCGATGTGGGATGCTTCCCGGGCGGCAGCCTGCGGCTTGACGTGCTGAGCTCCACAGGAACTGCTGCTGGATCCCACTCGGCCGCATCCCCCATGCCAGGGGCTGGCACAGCACAGCCCCCCAACCCCAACCCGAGCTCCTGGGAACCACGGCCAGCCTGGGAGTGCCTGCAAAGAATCATTTAGTTTGGAAAAGACCCCTCAGATAACCCAGGACAGGCATGGGGGTTTCTCCCACAGCCCCTCCCTGCCCACCCAGCTCAGCCATGTCCCCCTGCTCTTGGGGATGGGTGTAGCGGAGTTCCCAAAACGCTGCCCACGCCTTCCCGGGTGCCGGTGCTGCCGCACGCGGTGGTGTGTGGCCTGGGCTCCTCCATGGCCCGCCTGCAGCGCTTCTTGCCCACGGCAGCTCCCCGTCCTGCCCGCCTCGCCTCAGGGCTTGGCCCCCGAAGCGGCTGGCACGTGGCCCTGCGCCGAGCCCGCGGGCACAGGCCGCGGCAGCAACGGCAGCTCCTGTGATGAGCGGGCGATTTCAGCTTCCAAAACACGGCTGTGAGTCAGGCGCCGCCTTCCCACCGGTTTTTGGGTGGTCTGGGACAAGCTGGGACAGGCGCCGGCTCTCCAGGCTCCCTGGCAGCGTGCAGAAGCCCTGGGGCTGGCAGCCCTGTCCCGGCATTCCCGGGGGTCTCTGCCCTACACTGTCTCTGCCAGCACTCCCACTGGGATTTGGGGCTTCCTTGGAGGCTGGCAGCCTGGCAGAGGTCTGTCCTCTACTGGGTGTCCCCAAGGCCACTGGTGACCACAGCTTGTGTCCCCTGACCCCGTGCAAGGCCCCGCAGCAGGCCACAGTGTGCCAGCAATTTGCAGATAAAACAAACAGCCAAAACCAAGGAATGTCTGGGTCTGTCCCTGGAGATGTCTGCGACACTGGGCAGGGCCACACGTGCCTCAGCTGAGACTCAGCAGCAGCTCTGCACGTCCCCCAGCCACTGTGGGCATCCGGCTCGTCTGTGGGTGGGGAAGGTGGGTGAGGCTCCTGATGGGATCCCTGTGGGCTCTGCCAGCACAGCTGGGAGCCCGCCTGTCCCCGGGGGGTGTCTGTGGTTCCCCTGTTTGGGGGGTCCTGTAGCACGGTGGGAAAGGTGTGGTGTGGGACGGGATGGAACAAGATGAGGCGGGATGGGATGAGACAGGATGGGAGGGGATGGGATGGGGAGCCCCACCCTGGTGGGAAGGCAGCTGGGGTGGCAGCACCTGGATGCAGCTCCTGGCTCCTCTGGAGCAGGGCTTGGTCCTGATGGGGACCACACTGCCCTCCTTCCTCCTGCACCCTCTGCTCTATCCACCCACACCCAGGACAAGTCAGGGGGACCAGAGCACAGAGGGGAGCAGTGGGACAGGGAACAAGAGTTTATTGAAGAAGGAAAATGTTGCTGTTGCAAGAGGCTGAGTGAGGTGCTGGGGCTTCTGGTACAGTCTGGAGGGGACATGACACCCGTCACCAATGGGCAGAGGGGGCTCCTGCCCTGACCTGGATCAAGACACCCTGAGCATCAGCTCCCAGTGCCTCTAGAGCTGGAGGACATGAGAGTTCTGGTCCTATTCTCCCCTTCTGGGAAACATCTCAGCCCCTCTCCCTGCAGCCTGCCTGCCCCCAGGACCCCCTCCCAGCCATCTAGGGCTTTGGCCTCCCCTTCTGATGGCGGGGCCCTCTCACAGTGTGATGCACCCAGTCAATGTAGTTGGAGATCCTGGTGTAGATATCAGGGAACCGGCGGTCCCCACATCTCTGCCCAGAGAATGAGACGATTCCATAAACCTTGTCCTTGAAGACCAGGGGTCCCCCGGAGTCACCCTGCAAAACGAGAGGGTGGGAGGGAGACTTGCGGGTCTCCCAGTGTGGGGCAGGAGGGGCACAGGGCCGGGGGTGCACTCACAGTGCAGACACCCTGCAGCGTGGCGTTGCGGCTGGCCCCACACAGCATGTTGGCCGACACCTTGCCCCTCCACAGCGTCCGGCAGAGGCTCCGCTTGACGATGGTGGTGTTGGTCTCCATCAGCTCAGAGGGCTGGTCGCCATAGTTGGAGGTGTCCCCCCAGCCCACCACGTAGCAGACGGTGCCAGGCCTCAGGTCGGTGTGTGGTGAGGGCAGGCGGATCCGCTTCACGTACTTGTTCAGTGTGGCCGACCTGTTCAGCTGGGTGGGAGGATGGGGCGTGGATGGCTTTGCTGCTGGGCAGAGCCCTCCAGCTGCTCCTGCCTGGGACTCCCACACCCACAGCCTGCCCATCCCAGCTCACCCCTCCTGCTGACCCCCCCAGCCCTGCCCTTTCCTCTTCAGAGACTGGGCCCCCTCTGCCAGCCCTTCTGTGCTGGTCCCAGTCTGCTCTAGGCGGTGGCTGCCTGGGAGTCACTGACCGGGACAGGGTCGGTGCATCCTCGGTGCCTCCATCCCACCCACGGCGCGGTCCTGCTTCTCCGGAGAAGTACTGACATCTAGTGTCGGCTCGGCCCCGCGTGGGGCACCTCACCTCCCTCCCCTGTCCCGGGGCTGTGGGGCACCCCACTCTCTCCTGTGCCCTGGGACCGTGGGGCACCCCACGTCTCTCCCGTGTTCCAGAGCCGTGGGGCACCCCACGTCCCTCCCGTGTCCCGGAGCCGTGGGGCACCCCACTCCCTTTCATATCCTGGTACTGTGGGGCACCCCACCTTCCTCCTGTGCACTGGAGCCGTGGGGCACCCCACCTCCTTTCTGTGCCCTGGGACCGTGGGGCACCTCACTCCCTCCCGTGTCCCGGTGCTGTGGGGCACCCCACGTCCCTCCTGTGCACTGGGTGCCGGGACAGCGACTCACCCGGAGCAGGCGGATGTCATTGTCCACGGCGCGGGGGTTGTAGAGCGGGTGGGCGATGGACTCGACCACGCTGAAGACCTGCTGGGACGCCTCGGGCTCCTCCAGCCGGTGGGCGCCCAGCACCACACGCACCGAGGGGCTGCGCCTGCGGCCAGGGGGGGGTCTGAGCAAGCTGGGGGCCTTAGGGGAGGGGGGATAGCTAGGGGAGTGGTGGGGGGCACAGGTGGGAGAGGGCAGCTTCAGGACTGCAGAAACCCCTGGGGCAGGGGTATCAGTTAGAAGGGGTCACAGGTTCAGTGGGGATGGGTCCCACGTGGGGACAAGGCTCACCTGGGAATGAGGCAGTGGGCAGCTGTCATCACCCACTTGGGCCACACCAGGAAGCCCCCACACATGTGCTCTTCATCCTTCTGGATCGAGGCAATGAAGGGCCGGGAGTGGGGCACTGCTGCCTTTCCCCCGATGATCCAGCTCCCCTGGGTACCTGGTGGGTACAGGTGATCATCAGCCTCCTCTGTGCCCCAGTGCTCCAGCCCAGGAGTGCTCCAGCCTCCATCTCCCACCCTGGCGACCTGCCCTGTGGCACCATCTCTCCTGTTACCTGTTTGGGCCAGTGCTGGGAGCAGGATGGAGCTTCCCAGGCTGAGGATGAAGAGCCCAGCCATGACCATGGTGGAGCAGAGCAGGCCACTGCCACTGCTGCTGGAGCTGCTCTGGTTGGGGTTGCTTAAATCCCTCCGGGAGCTGAGCCTCGGGGTGCCAGTGGGTAACTCTCTCTTGCTTCCTTCCCTCTGGGTGTTGCTGCTTTGTGCAATTCAGGGGGTGAGGGGCCCTGGCAGCACCGTGCAGCTTCCCCTCAGGTGGGAGAGGGAGAGCAGAGCAGCTTCCCAGCCCTCACTCCTCTTGTGTCTTGAGCTAACTGGGATCAAACCTCTTCCCTCTTGGGAGGGCAGGACCCCAGGACACCTCCCAGAACATGACAATGTCCCTGGGGCTGCTGTGGATCACACAGGGACTGTGCTGTGCTCACACCCAATGCCTCTTTTGGCTTCTCCAGAGCCCTGCTGGCTCTGGGATGATGCTGTGGGCAGAGGGGCAGTTTCCCTCCCCCTGTTCTGCGTTGCCTTGGAGTACAAAAAGGGGCGCAGGGGGTGTGGGATACCAGGGTGGGGGGGACATGGTGACCCTCGTTGCGGAGCCACACTTGGTCTGGAGCAGACGTGAAGCTCTCATCCAGCAGCGGGCAGATTTCCCAACGGAGGGCGGCTCGGGGCTTCCTGTGGCCGTTTGCCCATTGCAGCCATTGGGTTGGGAAACGGGGGAGCGGAAAAGCGGGGAGCAGAGAGGCGGCGGTGCCGGGAGTGGGGCAGGATGGAGGGGCTGCACTCACAGCACGGGGGCTGCACATTCACAGGAGCCACATTCACGGAGAGGTCGTGAACGCGACCCCCGCCAACCTGCCCCGCACCGGGCACTGCGCAGCTGGCACCCTCTTGGCGAGCCCCCAGCACCAGCAGCCGGAGCCCCGGCGGGGCCGGGCGATGGGCGGCGGCAGTGGCGGGGCGCGCCCGGCAGACGGAGCTGTGCGGGAGGGAGGCGGGAGCACCGGCGCGGTCCNCGCCGCGATGCCGCGGCTGGGGAATCTGAACCTGGCGTCTCATGTCCCCCCCGCTCCGGGGGACTCAGCACCCCAAAACTGGGGGCTCGCATCCCCCCGATCCTGGTGATTCAGGGTACCAATACCAGAGGTCTGTATCCCCCCTATGCTGAGGCTTGGGAAGCCAATATCGGGGGCTGGGGGGGCTCTCATCCCCCCGATGCCAGGGCTCGTGACCCCGAAACCAGGGGCTCGCATCCCCCCAGGTGCCGGGGCTCAGAACCCCAGTACCAGGGGCTCCCATCCCCTCAGTTCTAGGGCTCGGGACCCCGATACCGGAGCCTCCTTCCCCCCAAGTGCCACTTAGCAGGTGCGGCCCCTCCCCGGGTCCCTGCCCCTCCATGGGGCGACGGCTCGGGGGATGGAGGGGCAGGAACAGAGGCCTCGGTGCGGACGCGGGGGGTGCGGGAGGTGCGGGGGGTGTCTGGGCTGGCAGCGGTGCGGGAAGCAGGGGGTGGGGAGGGCGTTTATTTTTGTGTTTTGAACCTGTTGTTGCCGCTGTGTGTGGTGGGGCGAGTGGGTGGCAGGAGCTGCGGACCCCTCCCTGCACTGCACCCCCAGCCCCTGCCCAGGGACCCGGCTGTGGCCGGGGGATCCTGATGTGCCACGTCCCGCCGGAGGGGGCCGGGCAGACGGACACTCTCTGACCCCGGCCTCATCCTTTGTGTGCTGTGGCGGGGCCCTGCCCGGTCGCTTGGAGCTTGGAGCCTGGAGACAGGCGGATGGGGGAAGGACAGAGCAGGCGGGAAGCCACTGGGGGCTGGGGACTGTCCTGCCCGCCTGCTGGTTTTGCCCATAAGGGACACCAGCAGCTGGTGCCAGGAGGGCACGGGGCTGGCAGCTGCTCGAGGTGCTGGGTGCCAGCGCTGGCCCTGTTCACCCAGGCCTTCCGTGGTTCTGGTGCCCACCATGGCAAACCAGGGGTCCCCAGCACCTCCTGGGGTTGGCACTGGGGGTTCCTGGGGCACCCGGCCAGCTTGGGGTCAGCCACCCTCCACTCCTCACGGGCAGCTGGCCTCACACTGATCTGCTTAGCACTGGCTACGGGCATGCCGGGTGCTCAACAGGTCCTGCTCACCACTGCCTGCCTCCCACCTGGGAGCCCCAAGAGGCTGTGGGGCACTGATGAAGGGCAGGGTGGGGGGTGTCCTGGGGTTGGGGTGGGCTCTGGTTGGCTTGCGATTGGAACTGAGTGGGAGGAACCGGGGGGGTCCTGGGGATGTTTTGGAGACTGGGGCGCAGTGACTGTGGGAGTGGGGCAGCAGAGCAGTTCCCTGTGCTGCTGGAGGGGCTGGAGAGCTGGCCAAGGCAGGCCCACAGCTTCGGGCAGCTCCACAGTGCCTCAGTCCCTGCAGCAAAAAGCCTCTTTACGGAGAAAAACAGGTGTGTGATTTGCCAAAAGGCAGCAGCAGAGGGGAAGGGCAGAGCCAAGGGGCACTTTGTGCCCTGGGGAGGGGTTGAGGAGCTGCTGGACCCGGCACAGGCTCTCCCGGGGCAGAGGCATTGAGGGCTGGGGTTGGAGTGAGGGATGGTGTCAGGCAGGATGGTGGCTTCTGCCCCTGGCGTCCACACACTGCCCTTCACCCTGCTCTGGATTGATCCTTCCAGCAAGGGAACCCATGGAGGGATGTGAGGGTTTTCCCCTACCAGCTCCATATACTACCAGTGTCTCTTTCTTTTAAGTGAAACTTCTCAAGTGACCTGGGTTGGGGAGCACAGCCACAACGCAAAACAGTGCAGCCCCTCCAGCTGCTCAATTCCAGAGCCTGGTCGTGGGGCTGGAGGTTTAGGTGAGCCCCAGGGCAGGTGGGGACATGGCAAAGTGCTGCCCTACTGTTGGCCTGGCTCTGCGGCAGGCAACGGGTGCTGGGGCGGGCACTGCTGCCTTTGCCTTGGCTCCTGCTTCGCCTTGGCACCAGCAGTGGCTGGAAGAGGGTCCTGGCTGCCACAAGCCACTGGTGCCCAGGGAGCTTTGGCTGAAACCTTCCAACTCTAGTAAAGGCCATGCTGGTCCCACTGGAGCTGCTCGTCCGCCCTCTGCTCCTGCTGCCATCAGTGCTCTGTACCTCACATCTGGCTGCTCTGGTGGTTTGTCTGACTGGGTCACTGCTCTCCCCTTGGCTCTGGGGGTCTCCTTGGAGCGAGGGCTCTCCTGGTCCTGCCCTCGCAACCCTGATCAGAAGCCAGCAGTTACACCCAGGGGAAGGAGAGAGATTTCCTGAGGAATAACCCATGAGCCCTTTGGGAAGGGATTCAGTACCCTGTTTGTCTGGCAGCATCCAGGGAAAAGTGAAACCCAGGCTGGGCCCTCTGCCTGCTGGCCAGGTGCAAGGAACCAGAATGGGTCGGGTCCATCCTGTCCCTGTGTGCAGCTGAGGGGACAGCACTGTAATCCCATAAAGCTCTGCCACAGATGGGCCAACAACAGCACCCGGCCCTGCTTGGGGCTGGCTGATCATGGAGTTCAGAGTTCAGCCACAGCTGCAAGATGGGGCCTCTTGGCCAGACCTGCACTGCTGGGAGGAACCAAACAGGTTTCCTGGGAAGTGGCCAGTGTTGGTATTCCTGCTTCCTGGACAGAAACAGCCCCTTTCCCCAGGCAGGGTGGTGGTTCATGTGGCCGGAGCTGTGCAGGGAGCTGTGTTGGGGCTCTGGCAGCAGAGGTACTGGAGGAAACCTGGGGAAGTGCCGTGCAATGGGTTGAGTGGAGGTGTCAGGACTAGGGCTGGAGGCACAGCCCAAATTCCTGAGTCACTTTACCCCATCTGACGACAAGCAGCCCCTAGGCCCCAGACAGGAGCCACTGTCGGGGACAAGGATGAGCCTGAAGGAGGGAGAGGAGCCGGATGGATCCTGCCCCAGACAGGTGGAGCACAGCTGGATGTGGGTTGAGCTCAGCCCCTGGGCTTGGCACTGAGAACTGAGCTCCCCGCAGGTGCCGGGACTCATGGGGGTGCCCCTACCAGGATCCACGATCCTGCTGGCTCCTTGAAGCCTCGTGTGTGCCTGTGTTCGTGGCATTGCTGTGGGAAAGCCACGCTGCCCCATGTGAATGGGAACCCAGGGATGGCTGGTGGTGGGAGCTGGGTGCTGTGTCCTGGACAGCTCTGGGGCTGCCCATCCCGGCTGGCCAGTGCTCCCGGGTGTGGGGAGAGGCCAGCTCCACTCTCATTCATAAATTGTGGTGGGAGTTTCCTGGTGGAGCCTTGCTCCTCGAACTGGAAGGGAGCTGGAAACCCAAGTGTTTGGAGGGCACTTGAACCATTGTTTGAAAGATCTGTAATTTTCCAATCAAACTCCCTCCCCAAGCCTCCGTTCATCAAATATTCATGGGATCCATTTTCTCCTGGCACTCCCAGCCCACGTCTCAGCCCGAAGAATCAATCAGGCAGCTCTGCTTGCTCTAATGCATCTGCGTTTTCGGGAGCCTGGGGCTGCCATCTCCTGCCTCCCCCGTCCCCATCCCTGTCCCCTCCCCGGGCAGTGGTGATGGCTGCGGCTGCGCGGGCAGCAGGAGCACGGGGAAGGCACCTCTCACCGTGGGAAGGAGTGGGATGGGTGCTGGGGTGATGCAGCAGCAGTGGGGGGAGGCAGCTGCACTGTGGGGTGCCCCTGGGTACCAGGACCTGAGCATGGTTTGGACCCTGTGCTGGGCTTGTGTCTCCTCAGCTGCACGGATTTCTGGCTGTCCATGCCTGAGCCACTGCCACTGATGTGTCTGCCTTCATGGTCAATGCGTGGTGGCCCTCAGGCGACTGCAGCCCCCTCCCCTCCCTGCCCCTCCCTGCCGTGCCTGCCATCAGGGGTGTTCGATCACAGCCCCATTGCTAAATGGCTTTGTGATGGAGCTTTGCAGATTCCCCATGGCCACGTCACTCCGGGCCCAGCCAAGGGGCCTGGCTCCTGGCACAGGAACAGTGCTATAAATCAGTGCTGGTCCCTCGATTCCTGCTGTAACCACGGGCCCTGGGGCCTGCACCCCCACCTCCCGAGGGTCAGTATGGGGGTCCAGGCAGTGGTGCCCATGCAGGGCACTCTCCTGCCTTCCCCCAGCTCGAAGCTGAGCAGGCTGGAAGGGAGCAAGAGGTCAGGGGAGCATAGAAGCAGCTTGAAATGGCTCTTCGCACATTTGGATGAGCTAATGGGAAAAAACAGAGGAAGGCAAATAAACATTATTGTTTCATGTCAGGCGGGAGGAGACAAAAGGTCACGGGCTTCCCTTGTGATGGTGGGAAACGGCAGCATCAGCAGGGCTGGAAAGAGCTGGAGAGCCAAGGGATAGCCTGGGTGGGTGCACGGGTGTGTGTGTGCTCACACGTGTGTGGGTCCAGCTTCGGGTCCAGGGACTGGGCTGGAAGCTCCCAGGGCATCATCCCCTATGTCCCTCCTCCTGCTCCCTACTCCCTGCTTCCTCTCTGGGCTGGTGGTTCCTGAGGGGCTTGGCAGCCCCAGGATCACCTTCTCATGCTTCCAAATGGATCTGGAGCACCAGAACCCCCAGGGAGACCCCAGTGATGCCATGGCTTTGGCCCACCAGTGCTGCCAGAGTGCTGGGCTTGGGGAGCAGCACCCCCAGCCCTGGGGGCCCCTCGGTCCCTCCACCCACCCTGTGCATCCCCCCACCGCTCACCCGTTGCCATGGCACTGTTACCATGGCGCTGTTGCCAGACAACCATTACCAGGGAACCGCCTCCATCAGTCACCAGGGCTGGCGGCAGCAGGGCCTCATCACACTGGCCTGAGACAGATCATGGCAGGATGGGGCTGTTGGGAAGTGTGGGACCCCTCACCTTCACCTTGTTGCCTGGTTCCAGCAAGCAGGGGCTGGGGCTGCCGGGGTGGTCCCCACTCAGCCCCCCTCGATGGATGAGAGCCCCCAGGCCAGGGGCTGGGGGGGCTGGGAGGGTGCAGCAAGGGGCATCCAGCCCATTTTGCGCCTCTCCCCAGGCCAGGAAGATTCCTGGCGTCCAACCCGGGAATGCAGAGACTGTAGCAAATAATGGAAAATAAAGAGGATGGAGGAGGGAGGAAAAGGAGAACAGAACGTTTCAGGAATGCTGTAAAAGTTTGGATACATCGAACAGGGCAAGATCCAGGAGAGAAACAGGACCTGGACCAACACCCTGCAAGTGTGGGGTGCCAAGGGCTGGACAGGGTGGACCCGAGGCCCCAGAGCAGGAGGGAGCCCGTGATGAAGGGCAGCCCCAGAGCTGTGGGGCTGGTGCGGGACACGCGGGTGTGCAAGCGGTTCCGTGCGCCTGCGCCAGGGAAACAGGCACAGCGTCGCTGCAAACAGCACGAAAATAACCACCACAAAAGCGACACCTTCCCCGTTTGTTTTCCTGGCCTGGATTTTGCGCACTGCCGGGATCCCCAGGGTGCGGGGTGAGGGGAGGACAGCAGCTCTGAGCAGCTCCCAGTTAATCGCTGGCTTCAAGGAAGGGGCAGGAGGAGAAAGGGGCTCCTCTCACCCTGCAGAGCCCGTTTGAGTTGTGGCAAAGCCCACCTCCTCTGGTGGAGGGCACATACATGTGCAAGAGCACATGCACTAGCACGTGCTGCCAGACCCTAGCCGGGGGAGGTGTCGTGTGTGGGGCACAGCACCACGAGCCCACCCTGTATGTAAAAAGATCTTTGGAAAAAGCCCTTCCTGGGAGTGCCGTGGACAGCTCTCTGGCCCTTGCTCTAGGAAGCAAGTGGAGATGATCCATCGCCTGACCATACCTCTGAGCCTCCCACCCTAATTACTGCCACAGCTGAGCGCTTCGTTAGCACTGTCTGGTGAGCAGCCAGTGGCTCCTGTGGCACTGGAGCATCCTGGTCCCAGCCGGCCCCGCCAGCTGCCTCAGCCCTTCTGTGGGTCCTGGTGCTGAGCCTGCACCTGGTGCTCTGTGGCAAAGGGACTCTCCCTGGGACCTGGGGGCTGGTTGGGCTGGCCTGGGGCACCACACCATGGGGACACAGGAGGGTGGGTGTACGGCAGGTGGCTGCAGGGATCAGGGATACACCCTCCTCACAGCACCCCGGGGAGCTGCTCTGGCGCCAGCGAGGTGGCTGCTGCCGGCAGCATCCCTGGCACGGCCGTGGCAGCCCATGTTGCAGAGGCAGGTGCTGAGCCTGGAACACGCATGCCAGCGGGATAGGAGCCTGTTGCCATGTGTGTGTCTGTGTGTGTCCATGTGTCTGTGCACGTGTGCGTGCGTGTGCCTGTGTGCGCAGCTCGGAAAGGTCACTGTCTGGGAAAGGTGTCAGCAGCCAAGAAATGGGCTTGGAATGGAAAGTGTGAGCCAGGTTGGAACGCAGGGGCGTCCAGAACCGTCCTGCTCCAGCCCCTCTGTGGTCATGGTTTCCATCTGTGCCATGGTAAGAGTGGCTCCTGCTGTGCTGAGTCCCTCATGTGCTGGGCAAGGTGCCTGTCCTGAGGAATTTGGGCAGGATGGGGGGGGTGAGGGATGTCTGGAAGAGACATCCAGACAAGGGACGCTTGGCTCCGGGGTACCAAGGAGGAAACAGCTGATGGAAAGGAAAGGCTCAGCCTTTGTCTGTGTGCTGCAGTGTCTGGTTTGCTGGTTGCACAATGTCCCAGTCACCTGCTGCCGGTGCCACTCCTCACTGCTGCTCTCTGCTCTCTGCAGGGTCGTGGAGGCCAGCACCCTTCAGCAGGAGAGGCTGCAGGCCATTGCGGTGAGTCCCTGCTCGGGCCGGACCTTGGCCCAGAGTCCCCACTTCCCCACCCCATGCGGCACAAGGGACAGATGCCACTGGGGAGGAGGGTGCAGGGGCAGGCAGGCTGGTGCAGGTGCTCAGCCCCAGGCCAGGGGTCTCCAGCAGCCAAACAAGGGCTCCTAGTGTCCAGTATGTCCCTGCGGTGGCTCTTCCCGGGGTACCAGAGCCAGCATGGCTTGTCTGCATGGCTGAAACAGGGACAGAGCGAGCAACAGGCAGCCGGGAGTTTTAATTAACGAAGCAGTGCCTTGATGAGCCCCAAGTGAGGGAAATGAGTGATAATTCTCCCACCCCCCACCTTTCCCAGGAAAGGCTGAGGATGATGTGATCCAGCCATGCCTGCCATGGGCACTAGTAATTACATTAATTAGTGAGCAGTTGGGGGCTACACTGGGCAGCCCCTCCCAGCACAGAGCTGGGCGCAGGGCTGGTTGAACCCACTGCTGCCCCCCTGCCCGGCCGGCAACCGGCCGATCTCTGCCACACAAAGGGCAAATTGTTCTGGACCAGAGGAGAAAGCTCTGGGTGAGGCGTCCAGGCTGGGTCTGACTCTGCTGAAATGATCTGGAGCACCCCCAGGACGGGTGGCAGGGAGGGGGGGCGAGATAGAGGCAGCGGGGGCTGTTTCCCCCACGCTGGCAGCTCACTCAGCAGGGCCAGCTGAGGGGAAGGTGACATTTTGAGATGGTGAACAGAGCCCAGGCTCTGCCCCGATTGCTCCACACCATCCGTACCTCAGTTTCTCCCAGAGAGGGGAGGGACGTGATACTGGGCTCCCTGTGGGCTGACCCCAAGGCTGGTCTCGCAGCCCCTGTCCCCAAGTGCAGCCCCTTGCCCCTTGTCCCCGCTGCCTGGCGATGCCTGGCGCCCACCTCCTCCCCACGCCGACCCTGGCTGTGCCGCTCCCATCCCTCCAGGAGAAGAGGAAGCGCCAGACAGAGATCGAGAACAAAAGGCGGCAGCTCGAGGACGACAGGCGGCAGCTGCAGCATCTCAAGGTGAGGATCCCCCGGGACCCCCAGCCTGCCTCGGCACCAGGAAGCCCCCAGCTAGGGGGGGCAGGACCATGACCCCCCTTCTGCTTCCCAGTCCAAGGCTCTGCGGGAGAGATGGCTCCTGGAGGGGGCCCCAGCCTCTGCCTCCGAGGAGGAAGAGGCCATGAAGAAGCAGATGCAGGAGGATGAGGTGAAGACCAAGGAGCTGGAGGAAACCATCCAGAGGTAACGGGGCCAGTGTGGGGCTGGGTGTCGGAGTGTACTCAGAGAGCACCTGCATCCCTCCAGAGACCCCCCGAGCAGGCGGGTGCTGAGATTCTCCATCCCCATTGTGGTGGCTCAGCCCTCTGGAAGGGGCCGTGAGGGAGATGCCTCAGCCTTGCCCAGCTCCCTTGTTGCTGGGCAGCCGAAGGCGAGGGCCCTGAGCCCCAGCATGGAGGTGTCCCGGCAGCGCAGCAGGAATGCAATCAGTCACGGCGGTGCCGTTAATTACCGAGCATCGGTGCAGAGAGGGGTCAGGCACGAAGGGGCCTTTGTGTCCGGCTAATGGCGCGGTGCATTCCTCCGCCGGCGCCAAGGGGGTTCTGCCGAGGGGGGCTCTGCCACCGCGCCAATCCGAGGGGACTCCCCGGACCTCCGCCGAGTCCCGGTGGGGCCCTGCTGCTGGCACATCTCCTGGCCAGGCTGGTGGCTGGGAACAGGCAGTTGCCCTTCTAGAAAGCTCAACCAGGCTCCCAGCAGCGTGGGAGGGAACAGAAGGGTGATGGAGTGGCCACACTCTGGCCACTAAGTGAGGACACTGGCAAGTGCGTGGGGGTTGGTCCCCCTGCCTGGTTCCCATCATGGGGTCTCTACCATCCACTTGGGCTGAGCCTGTTGGCTTTTCCCCTGCGAAGAGACAGCAGCATCCATGCCAGAACCTGTCTGTCCCCGCACCTCATGAACCCAGCAGGACAATTTGTGCCTCCTCTGCAGTGTGTCACTGGCCCATGTTCACAGGTCTGCTGTGGCTGCCCACCACACAGTTACCTGCCCTACCCTGCCTGCCCCACAGTTAATCTGCCCCACACTGCCTGCCTCATGCTTCCTGCGTCGTGGCTCCCCATGGCCTCTCAGCCCCAGCTCTCCCTGCAGGCTGGAGAAGGAGCTGGAGACACTGGAGAACAGCACCTCAGTGGCTTCTACCAAGGAGAACCTGGCAGAGGCAGCAGCACCAGCCAAGGAGGAGAAGGCTGAGGCTGTCTCCAACGCACAGAAGGTGGGCACGGTCGCTGGCCATGTGCAGGGCTGCCAGCAGTGGGGTCGGGGTCCCTGGCCCCGGTGGGCATGGGTGTGCGGGTGGTGAGTGTGTGTGTGTGGTGCATGGAGGGTCCCAGCAGCTCCTATAACCTCTCCCTTCTGTTTTGCAGAGTCCCCTGGGCACAGTTAAGGGTAGGTGATCCTTGATTCCCCTCAGATGTGGTTTGATGCCTGCCATCCCCTCATGCTGCCCTGATGCTGGGGCCAGATGGGTAGAGAGCCAGATGGAAGCCCCGTCCCCTGTCCCTGTCCCCTCCTGGGCAGTGGTGGCCTGTGGCGGGGGAGCCCGTCCCAGACACCAGCTGCAGGGGACACGCCGCCCTCCCTGGGGCTGTCCCATGGGCACACGGACGACCAGGCGATCGTTTTGGCTCAGACAGTCGTCTCTCCTCTCCACCTCCAGCTGAGAAGAAGGTCTCCAGCAGCCCCATGAAGGCAGTGGAAGGCACTGACATGATGAAGGCGGGTAGGTGCCCACTGCCCCGGGAGGAGCGCTCCTTCCCGGCTGCTTCCCCCTCCCCTTCACGCCGTCCTCGGCTCGCTGCCACCGCAGCCGCTCCCCGCCGTGCCGCTCGATGCCTTTCCAAGCCCAGGGCAGAGAACATCCGTCATTGCAATCACAGGGTTTGGTTTTGCTTCCACCCCACAGCTGGTTTGTGGCTCAGAGCCGCCCCCCCCGCCTCCCAGTTCCATGTCTCTGCTCCAGTTTCATCCTTCCTGCTCTGTTTGCAGCTTCTCTGCGCAGGGGCGAGGGAGCAGAGTGTCGGCTGCCGGCATGGCTGACCCGGGGCTGGCAGGGAGCTACAGGGGCACGCGGGGCCGGGCTGCCTGAGCTGGGGGGGCTGCAGCCAGCTCTGCTACCGGAGGGCTTTGCTCTGGTTTGGGGCAATGGCTCGAGACCAGACCGTGGCACCAGCACGGGACAGAGCCCGCCTTGCGATCCTCGGAGCAAAGCACCACGCACGGGGCTGAGGTGACCCTGGTGCCGGCAGGGACTGGCCGGGAGCTGAAGGAGAGATGCCAAGGATCGCCCGTCCCGCGGGGGTGGAGGGGCTGCCCCAGCACCAGCACCCTCAGTGAGGGTTGTGCCTCTGTGAGCATGAGCCTGGCTCCCAGCCCAGGCCCCACAGCCAGCACCGCCCACAGGCTGGACACACAGACACGGCACTGCCAGTGCCTCCAGCGCCCAGCTGGGACCAGCCCAGGGGCCACAGCAGCCGCGGAGGTAAGGTGATGCCAGCAGTGCCAGGATGGCGACGGCCCCACAGGTCCCGGGAGGAGGGATGTGCCAGGGATGCCTCACCTGCCTCTGCCATTCACCGCTCCTCGCTGCCGCCTTGCTAACACCGCTGAGCCCCGCTGAGCACCGCTGAGCACCACAGCTCTGCCATCCTGCCGCCAGCCGCGGAGCAGGGGCTGGGGAGGGCCGGGGCCGCCGTAACGTGCGCTGTCCTCTTTGTGTCCCAGCCATGTACTCGGTGGAGATCACAGTGGAGAAGGACAGAGTGACTGGGGAGACCAAGGTCCTGTCCAGCACCACCCTGCTCCCCCAGAACCACTGTCTGCAGGGGGTCAAAGTGTACGAGGATGAGATGAAAGGTACGGGCCAGCCCACGCTGCTGGCCGGTGGCAGGAGTGAAGGGCCAGGGACGAGGGAGAGCGGCCACCTGAACATCGCAGCGGGCACCCACCGGGGCGAGGAAGTGTGGGGGCTGCTCCTGGCAGCCAGCTCTGTGAGGGCAACCCCTCATGGGCCCCTCTGGTGGATCACAGGATCATCCCAGCAGCGTGATGTGGGTGGTCCGGACGGGCCAGCCCTGGTTTGTACATTGTGACCCTGCACCGTGGGAAAGGAGAGAAGAGGATCTGCCTTGTCCAAGACTCAGGAGCCCGTCCTGCGGGCAGGGGATGTGGCACTGGCACCATGTTGGCCTGTCCCACAGGCTGGCAGCAGGGAGCGTGGCTGCTGGGTATGGAGGAAGTGCAGCAGTAGGGACTGATCCCTGTCTGCAGCTCCTGCTTCTGGCAATATCCAAGAACTTGCTCCAAAGGGCCCGGTGACACCCGACAGACCACTGTGGTGGCAAGGACCAGCCACGGAGCTGGGGCATGTGATGGCTCAGTGGACTGACCATCTCTCCAAGGAAACCACAGCACGGCGGTCCCATTTAACCCCTCCCTGTGGCCATGGCCATGGTGGCCCTGCCAGGCTGGTCACTGTCCCTTGCTCATCCACTGCCCGCTGAGGCAGTTTCACTGACCATTGTGTGATGCCCCAGGTCAAGCGGAAAACACCACAAACCAGTGGCTGCTCTGGCCATGACGTACCTCTCTGCCTCCAATGCCAGTGAGCAGCTGGCACAGCCTGTTGGAGAGGGAGAGCCCCTTCTCCTCTGGGCACGGGGCCACCAGGTGCCGTGGTCATGGCAGGATGCATCAGGAGGTGGTGGGAATGCAGTGGGGCAGCACCTGCCCAGCATTGCTGGGGTCTCAGGGGTGGCAGTGGTGACCTGCCACACAGAGGGTTGTGCCAGCCTGGCTGAGCTGGGTGCCAGCAGATGCTGTCCTGCCGCAGCGGGCACGGGCAGCTTGGCTGGCTGTTGGCAGCCTGGCAGACAGCCGTGACTCCCACAGGGTTTGCCGAGCCTGAGGCTTTGGGAACCGCTCCTCACATTGGTCTTCTATTTTGGCCTCCCTCTCTGCTGTCGGGCAGGAGCCAGGTGATGGGGAGGGGGTCTGGCAGCAGTTCCAACTGAAAGAGGCATCGGGATGCTGTGGGGAGTCCCAGCCTCAGTGGCAGAGCCTTTGGAGAGGGGAAGGGGCTGTTCCCTGGCCACATGGGAGCCAGGTCCGAGTGGGTCGTGCCAGCAGGAGCTTTTCCAGGTCACCTCGTGCCCCTGTCCTGAGCCTCCCTCACCCTCCCTCCTCTTGTCCCCACAGTGGTGCATGCGGTGAGTGCCGAGGACGGGGCCCTGCAGAACGGGGCCCACCCTCTCAGCTCCTCCGAGGTCGACGAGCTCCTGCACAAGGCGGACGAGGCCACCCTGAGCGAGGCCGTGGGGCGTGAGACCCCTGCCAAGGCAGGCAAGGGGGGCGGCAGTGCCCCGGGCAGCCAGAAACCAACGCCACGGAGGGAGATCACTGGGCTGCAAGCGAAGCCACGGGAGAGCACCACGGTGCCACCAGGCGAGGGGACGGAGCCGAGCCGGGAGCAGCCCGTCACCATGATCTTCATGGGCTACCAGAACGTGGAGGATGAGAATGAGACCAAGAAGGTGCTGGGGCTGGAGGGCACCATCAAAGCGGAGCTGGTGGTGATCGAGGACGCCGAGAGCAAGCCGGAGCCAGCACACAAGGACCACGCGCCGCCCAACGGCACCGCGCTGGAGCCGGCGGCCGCCCAGCCGCTGGGGGAGGAGGGCACGGGCGGGCAGAAGCCAGGTGCCAACGCCACAGATGCCAAGGAGGCTGAGCAGGAGACAGACGTGAAGAAGCAGCGCTGCAAGTGCTGCACGGTGATGTGAGCCCTGCCGGCCCCCGCTGCCGCCGGCACAGGCTGCCCCCGCCGAGCCCTCTCTGCCCCGGCCCCTGCTCGCCAGGCCCGCCGCCCCGGCACGACGGGCTTCCCCCAGACCAGACACGGACCCTCTTTCTGCAGAACCGGGGAGATCCAACACGGTGCCCACGAGGCCGCAGCGGGCAACAGCAAACGGCGGCTGTGGCAGCACTTGCCCCATCTGCCCGATGCCTGCCCCGCGCTGCCCCCCACCAGCGCTGCCTGTGGTATTTATTAGAGACCCCCTAACCCCACGGTGCACCCACCCCAACCACGGCCCGGCCTCAACCCCACCGGAGCCCTCCTGCTGCCAACACCGGAGCCTTTCCCTCTGTCACTGACATCATCCCACCTGCCGTTGGAGGACGGAGCCACCAGGCAGGGGGTCGGAGGACACCACTGCATCCGTAGATGACTCCCCAGGAGCTGGCACCAGTGGGACCCGCACTTGGCCCAGCCCACAGTGGGCATCGGACCCAGCCCCATGCCAGCCCCTCTCTCTGTGCCTCCATCATCTGCTTCTCCAGTGGGAAAGGCCTTGGTTTGTTCCTCTCTGGCTGTCCATGGACACTGTGCTCCATCTCATGTCCTTGTCCCCATGGCCCTGGGCTTCCCAAGCCATGAGGCCCTCATGGAGGGAGTGTGTCCAGGCGAGGGAAGGGCATTAAGGGCAGCGTCCTCTCTGTGATGCTCAGCTCTGGTCATGGCCAGAGCCACGCACAGCTCGTCCAGGATCACCCCAGCCTGTCCCCAGGGCTGTGGGCAGGAGACCCTGCTCTGTTCCCCTGGGCCCAGCTCCCCATGTGGGAGCCCCTCACCCTGGTGCTGGCATTGATGGCCGTCTTGGCTGCGGGCTGGCACCACTGGGCTCTGCCAGCTGAGGGGGCTGAGCTGTGCTGTGGCCAGTGCCTGTGTCCTCCTGGGACAATGGCAGTGAGGGAGGGGAAGCTGGGGGGCCCAGCCTCATGGGGGCAGGAATGGGGTCGGGGGTCCCATGCTTCCTCATGGCAGCAGGAGTGTGGCCACCATCCCATCCCCTTCCTGCCTCTGCACCTCAGCGGTGGCAACTTTACAGAGCCACGTTCTGGGGGCCCAGGCTGCAGCATCACGTCCCCCAGGGGAGCAGGACAGCCCAGTTCACCCCAGCACTGGCACTGGGAGCTGCCAGGGGTCCAGTATCCCACGAAGGGCAGCCTCTCTGCTCCCCCACTCTGTGCCCCAGCCCTTCAGTGGGGATTTCACCACCAGCACCAGCGTTTCCTCCCCCCTGAGACCCACTGGGGCAGGCAAGGGGGCCCCCGTGGCTTTTGGTACCCAGTGCCCACATCAGCTACCCCTGAGCTGCAGCAGCCAGGCTGGCAGTGCCCAGGCCCTGTGCCCAGGGGCACTTGCCTTGGCTTTGGGCAGGGTGCAGCCACCACAGGGGTGCTTGTCTGAGTGTGAGAGGGACCCTGTTGCTGTGCAGCTGGGTGAGTCCCCAGGGACCCCCCAAAGCATGTGTGGAGCAGCCTCCACACTGCCCAGCCCACTGGGACACCAGTGGTAGAGCAGTCAGGGTTTGGGCTCGGCCACCCAAGGCCTTCCTTCCCCCACACTCCCCTCATGTGAGCAGTGACTCCCACCATGACATCCCAGTTGCCCCGTTACCACCCAGGCTGCAGCTTTCCCCCAGCAGAGTCACTGTGCAGCTGAGGACTATGGCGGTCTCATGGGGCCACCCCAGTGCCAAGCCCTGCCCAGGCACCCACAGCCTCTGGGAGAGGCAGAGCTGGGGAAGGGGGGGATTTGGGATGCCACTGCTATGGGAAGGGAGGCCTCTTCTGCCCCTCCTGCTGACAGGCATCTCTGGAGCCCCATTGCTGCAGCATGGGGTGCAGGGCTGGGTGCCACAGGGCATCGCCCCCTCAATCCTGGGGGGCATGGCATCTCTTGCCACCCCACACCAGGGGCCAGCACCACTCACCCCACCCCCTTCTGGGCACTGCAGTCCTCCTGACCCCAAGCTGGGGCTCCCTCCTGCCCTTGGCAACCCCTGCCCCTCGATTGGCTTTGACCCCCAGCCCAATCTGGCCCCTGTGGCAGTGGGGAGTGGGACCAGGCCCCCGGGCCGGGGCTGGGCCATGAGAGGAGCAGGCAGTGGGCCCGGCATCACCCCTGCCCCGTCCCGCAGCCCCCACGCCCCCTGCCCAGCCCCGCTGAAGTGCACTTCCCGCGCCCCCGAGCTTTTCACTTGTGCCGAAGCTGTTTGAATTCCCCTCCCACCCTCCACCCTCCCCTCCGTTGTTTGTAAAACACCCAAACCGAGCAAATAAACTGTGTGAACAACCAGCCTGGAGCCACCGACGGGGGGGAGGGGGCTGGGCTGGGGCTGGGGCTGCTGGGGATGGGAGGATGAGGGACAGGAGTGTTGGGGATGGGCCCTGCTGCCCCTTCACTATATGGGCAGAAGAAGTGGAGCAGAAGAGGTATGTGGGAACAGGGATGCTGGGAGGAAAGGGACACAGGGTGATGCTCTGGGCATACCCAGGTAAAGGGGACATGGCAGCCAGGTTGTCCCAAGGGGCAGTGCTGGGATCAGGATCACATGCACGTGGCCATGGGTCTCTGCACATCCCCACACCCGTGCAGGTCCCGCTGCTCAAGGCTGGGATTCCAGGAATCTTTTCCTGGGGCAGTGAGGGCCTGACCCTGCCTGGTGCCAGCCCAGGTGCCAGCACACGCCCTGCGGCGGGCGGGGAGTGCTCCTGGCTCCCTGGCATCACCTGTGGACTTTGGCTCAGCCCCACGGTAAAACAGGCTCCGCTCACCTGCCCGGAAACGCAGAACAGCCTGGCAGTCACACCACGCCGGCGTCTCCAGGCCAGCCAGCGCCAGTCCCGAGCAGGAACAGTGGTGCCAAGGGGCTGGGCAAGGGGTAAGTGGGAGCCCCAGCACCCACAGCTGGGGCGAGCCAGGGTCAGGCACCAGCGCTGTGCTTGGGCAGCAGCGGGGCCTGGGGGGGCTTCCTGACCGGAGTGGGTTCTAACGGGGAGGGCAGAGAGGATGAGGACAGGGACCTTCATCCCAGCCTCTGGCACAGCAAAAGGCTGAGTGTCCTGGCATGGCATCCCCTGCTCAGCTGTGACACCCCATGCCAGGAGACAGGGCTGCTCTGGGCACTGGCAATGCTGCCCACTCCTCTGGGATGCAGCAGCCGTGGCCACAAGCACTGAGAGCACCATGGCCAGTGCCACAGTCTTGCCCTTGTCCTGGCAGGTGCCCAAGGTTTCCTGAGCAGGGGCTTGTCTCCCCAGGGAAAGAGGGACCTGCTCTGCTGTGACAGGTCGGGGCTGGCAGTGCCAGGGCTGCTGTGGAGGTGAGAGCACCCGCCTGTGCAAACACGGGTTTATCGATGGCCACACCAGGGAGGCCCCGTGGTGTAACCGGAGAGCCCAGGCTACTCCTGGTGTGGCTGATCCAGGTCGTGTCCTCCAGGGCTAAAGGCTGCCCTGGGGCACAGGGTGCGGGGAGAGATGGGCATCTTGGCTCTCACTGTGGCTTCAGGGCTCTCAGTGCCATAGCTCTGTCCATGGAGGGGCAGAAATCACCTGGAGTGAGGTCTGTTGGTGCATTGCCACACCAAGACACCACTGCACCTCTGCACTGGTCCATCAAGGCACGAGTGTCAGCATGTTGGTGCATCAGCACACAGGTGTGTTGGCACCTTGGTGCATCGGTGTGTGCCGCAGATCGGAGCCAAGGGGAGCCCCCCGGGCATGGGACCAGCTGTGATGGGGTGACATCAGCACAGGGAGATCAGGGACAGGGCACTGAGCCCAGCGTGGTTCTTGGAATTCCCCGCAGACTTGTGGTGAGCTTATCAGGGCCCTGCAGCCACACCACCCGCGGCCCCCCCACCCAGCTGCTGCCACCCGGGCCACTCCCCCGCAGACACGGCTCAGCTGGGTGCCCCGTGTGGCCTCCCCGGGGCGTGGGGACCCCTGCCCCGACGGCTTCCTGAACAGTAAGTGCAGCGTGGTGGGGGGCGAGGGCAGTGCCAGGCGCTGGGGGGACGCCGTGTCCTCAGCCTTGGGGGTCTGGTGCCCACACAGGGATGGTGGCAGTGAGGGTGTGCAGTGAGGGCTGGCACTGCCTGGGGTGGGCAGGCAGAGGGACGCCGGCCACACGCCAGGATGCTTGCGTGTGTCTCGCGTGTCAGTCAGTCTGGGAGCATAAGTGGCCCCTGGCACAGGGTGGGCACAAGGAGGGTGCACTGTGGCTCTGCAGCCCTGTGCAGAACCCCCGGCGCAGGGGGACCCTGGGAAACACCCCAAAAGTCTCCTTACGGTGGGGAGCCCAAGCCGAGACCAGCAGGTGCTGCAGTGCCACCTGCTCTGGTCAGTATATCCCATGATGTTTGGCGGGGCTGGGGGCAGCCTGGCAAAGGGGGGATGAGCCCAGGACCCCCAAGCCCCCACAGCCTCACAGTGCCGCACCGAGACGAGCCAGGTGGATGAATTTGGGCGCAGCTCTGGGAGGGGCCGTTCCGCTCGCATGGAGCCGGCCGGCAGCCCCGATAAGAGCCCAGCTGGCTTCCCCCTCCCTGCTCCCCTCCTGTGCTGGCCACCAGCACTCCCAGCAGAGGGGTCCCCTTCCAGCCGGGACCTCGATCCCCCCCAAACATGGTAAGAGGCGTGGGCAGATAGTTTTCACTATCCAGGTCGCTGGGGGCAATAAAAGAGCAGGAGTAAATCACAGGCAGGGCAATTACAGGGAAGTTCAGCTGAGCACAGCCGCAGGGAGAGAGGCTGAGCCACCGGGGCTTGGCACGGGCAGCCAGAATATCCCAGGTGCTGCTGATGAGATCCAGGTGCTCCTGCCTCAGGAAAGGCTTATACAGCTCCCGAGTGGGGCCCAGCCCCGCTGGGAGGACAGTGCATCCCAGGAGGACTGGAAGTGAACAGGGGAAGCTCAGCCACCAGTATCACTGCAGGAAGGAGCCATATCCAGTGCTCTCGTCCTGGGGATGAGCCGGGATGCTCTGGATGCAGGGAGCCCCGGGCACCTGCCTCTGTCCTGAGGAGCTTCACTCTGAGCTGTGCTTGCCAGAACCGTGGCACCCAGGCTCTGGGCTGCCTCTGGCATCACCATAGCCTTGCTCCCAGCAGGCTGCGAGTGCCCCGGAGCGGTGCCCGGCAGTGACACACCCTGACCTACTGGGGCTCACTCGAGCCCAGCCAGGAGTGGTGATGGGTGACAGCAAGGCTGTGGCTAAGCCTCGTCAAACAATGGGACAGGACGTGCTGCTGGCCTCGGGCACGCCCGGCTTGTCCTTGGGTGACGTGTGTGTCACCGGCTCTGGGGCCAGGGATGGCATCTGCAATGCGGTGAGAGCTGCTGGCTCATGGGGACCCACCTGTGCCACCCCTCCCTGCCTGGCACCCGCTGTCCTGGGCCAGCTCTGGCCCAGCCAGAGCCAGAGGAACGACCCCAAGGTCAGGGCCATTCACTCCCGCCCTGCATGCCAGAGGGGGTTAAAGTCCCCTCGTTTTATGAGCCATGAAACCATTTTTATGACCTGGTTGTTTCTACAGCTTGGCTGTTCAGAGGCTCCCGGTGTGTTGGGTGCAGGAGGAGATATTCCAGGCAGGGTCTATCCAGGAGATATTCCTCGGCGCCAGTGCTGCTGCCTCTCCCTGCAAGTGTCACCTGGGGCTGGAGATCCCTCCCTTCCCTGTGCACGTGGAGAGGCCCATGTGACACCAGAGGGTGTCCGTGCCTGGGGCGATGCCGAGCCAGGCCATGGCTGTGGTCTCGCTGCCACTGGTGGTGCCGCAAACCCGTGGCAGGTTTGGCTGTGCTCCCTTGGAATGTGGCCAGGCTGGGGCACAGGGGTGGGAGGAGGATCCGGGCTCTGCCACAGCTCCTGTTGGGAAAGGTGCTTTGTGCCCTGCCTGCTCCTATGCCGGACGGGTCAAGTTGGTGTGGCAGTGCCTGTCCCCAACAGGGGACACCGGTCCCAGGCTGGGAGAGGGGCTGTAGCCTGATCTCTGCTCCTCCTGCTGCTCTGAACAGCCTCTCTCCCCTCCTGCTTGCAGGGCCAGCCAGGTCCAACCCCTTGACCTCCGCTGAGCTGGGAGCCCGTGGGTGACCTCGAAGCTAAGCAAGGCAAGGCTGGCAGAGGGGTGACTCTTCCCAGGAGATGGATAGAGTCACCAGGCACCTGGTGTTCCAGCTCCCACAGGCCTCACACAGGCCCGACTACAGCGATGGGTACCAGACCGGCTCGCTGGCAGACCTGAGAGCCAGCAGTGATGATGACATGTTTGGCTCCTCTCAACACGGCACCCAGAGGGTGGAAAATGGCTATGGCTGGAAAAGGAGGTCCATGTCACCCTCGTACTTCCTGGACGGTGGAAAAGACATCTGGACCCCATCCCCAGACAGGGAATCCAAGCTGGAGGTAGTGAGGTCGGGAAGCCTGTATGACCTCAGGGCTTACAGGGGCGAGAGGAAACCCTCAAAGCTCTACGATGAGGAGGAACAGGACCTGTACAGGGTCCCTCCACCCAACATCTCTCCTGAGAAAGCCAGAGAGCTCGAGGATGAGAGGAGGGAGGTCATCCGGAGCCAGGTGATGAAGAAGAGCTCCACCACCGCCGAGCGGTGGAGCTCCATGGATGAGCTGAGCTCCATCAACACCAGCGTGGGCAGCCAGGGTGAAAGCAGGCATGCACGCAGTGTCACCCCCAGCTTTGCCCTCAGCTTTGACAGATCTTCCCTGGGCAGAACTGTGACACCTGTTGACCCTGAGAATATTGACACGGAGCAGATCAACTTCTCTGCGGCTCGGCAGCAGTTCCTGATGCTAGAGAAGACCAACCCAGGCTCTTTTTTCAGCCCAGAGCAGCAGGCCATATCCCCAAAGCCAGAGTCAGTGACAAAAGTCTCCAGGGAAGAGTGGCACAGCCCTGAGATGGCCACAAAGGCTGCAAGAGGCTATGGTAGTGCCGGTGCATCAAGCCAGAGCAGGACGGACAAGAGCATTTACCAGGTTTACAGTGTGTCCTACAAGACACCTGAGAAGGAGGAGATTTATACTCCCAGAAAGGCTCACACTGAAAGCTCATACCCATTCAGGAAGATGTCCAGCCTGATCAAAGCATCATCCAGAGAGGACCTGGACTCTGGCTTGGGTGAGATGTATAATGAAGCCAACACAGGATACACCAGTGATGGAAGCATCTCCAACGAGACCTTCAGTGGCCTCGTGGATCTGAGGGCCGGCAGCAACGGGCTGGGCAAGGAGATGAAGGTCGGCAATGAGACACCCATCGAGCGGGAGATCCGCATGACAATGGAGAGGGAGGAGAACCTCTGGAAAGAGAGGGGGATCCAGCGGCTGACCTCTGGCAGCGAGCTGGTGGAGATCCAGACCAAGCCTGTCCTCGCCCTTCACGCCTCTCCTGGCCCAGGCAGGAAAGGGAAGGACAGAGGCCGTGCTTCCCTTTACGTCCAGAGGGAAATCGAGCAGGAAACCAAGCGTGAGGAAGATCTGAGGAGGCAAGGGAGGCTTCTGGGGGCGTATGACAGGGGGACGCAGCAGGAGCTGGGCGAGCGCAGGAGGGTGTTTGAGCAGGAGGAAGCCCCCCCACAGAAGCCCACCATCCTAAGGCGAGCAGAGGAGCAGAGGAGCTGGATTAAAGAGTCTGTGGTGGAGCAGCCCTTGAGCCCCAGCCCTGCAGAAGACCCCAGGGGTGGGAGAAGCATTCCCGGCTACACCGCAAGCGTCGCGCACTTCCAGCTGTCCCAGCCGCGCTTCACCGTCAGAGAGAGGAGCTGGGAGAAGCCCTCGGTGTCCCAGCACGCTTCCCCCAGCGCCAGCAAATGGGGGAGTGAGGATTCCTGGGGAGGAAAGCTTCCCGGCTCCACCCCAAGCCCCGCCAGTCCTGCTGTCCTGCCCAGGGAGTACTTCTCCCTCTCCCTGTGGAAGCCCAAGGTCTCCTTCGTGGAGGACATGGGGACGCAGAGCCGGTGGAGGAGGGAGGAGGGCCGGGAGGAGCAGTACCAGCTGCGGACCGGGAAGCCCCAGACATCTGCACTGATCGAGGAGGAGATCCGGAGCGACTTGCAGAGGGAAGAGGAGCTGCAGGAGCAGCGGCGGAGGCTGCTGGTGGACGGCTACAGAGATGGTGCTCCCCAGGAGAGTTCCCGCTCTCGGCACAGCTCTGGTAAGGGAGGAGAGGGGCAGAGTGGCAGAGCAAAGATTTGGTGGGATGCCCATAAGGACTCCTGTGTGCTGATAGCAGGTTGTCCCAGGAGAACCTGATGCCAACACACTGGAGTCAGCAGAACTGCTGCTGAGGAGGCAGAGGCTGCACAGGAGCAGCTTTTGATTTCAGAGCTGCTCAGCTCTCAATGACTTTGTGTCACATTATAGCAGCACACAGGGCTGGAAGGGCCCAGCTCATGCATTTCCCCTCCTTGCTCCTGCAGTCCCTGGCTGGGGCCCAGGCACAGGGGCCCAGCTGTGACCAAACCTGCTGGACCGGCTGTGGATGCAGGTCTGGGGCAGGGGCCTGGCTCTCCTGCAGGTCCCTGGCCCCTGGGAGCAGTCCTGGGGTCCCTCACCCTCCAATGCTTTCTTACAAAGCTGCTTCAGGTGCCAGCAGCAGCTACTCGGTGTCTGAGTCTCCCACCTCCACTCCTGCCTCACACCAGACGGGGATCCTGGGACTGATGTCGTCCTTCACCCCGCTGAGAGTGGCTGGTTCCTCCCGGGGCAGCACAGAGACCCTCACCCCTGACTCATCACGTTCCAGCCCCTTTGAAGAGCGGAGGAGGAGGGTGAAGGAGGATGGAAAGGTGAACATGCTCACCCTGCCTGTGCTGGGCAGTACATGGTTGTGGGGCTGGAGCCCAGGGGAAGGCTGGTAGCTGTGGGGCTGGAAGTGGCTGTTCTGGCTCCCACTTGGAACCGGAGGTCCAGCTGCTTAGCTTGGTGGGAGACCTGGGGGTGGTGGCACCAGTGAGGGGCCCGTGTGAGCCCCCCAGGCTGCTCCTGCTTTTCAGAGCTGCCAGCACTGGGTGGGACTGGAGAGGAGCAGCAGCTTCCTCCTGGGGGGATCCTGTCCTGAACTGTCCCCCCACCCTGGGGAGGACATGACTGCACTTGCCTCCCCTCCTGTGACCACGCTGGGGGGCCAGATCTGGCCACCTCTGGACATTCCCCTGCCAGGCTGCCATTATCTAATCCTGTTTTCCCCTTTCCACAGTACGCAGGCATCGAACCCATTGACAAGGTCAACACAGAGGTAAAGCCCTTCAGGAACACGGGGGCTCTGCTCATGCTGCCCTGACACCCCCTGCACCCCCTGGGCTGATGGGGTGGGTGGGCCACGGGCACCGCTCGGGTGGGCACTGTGTCGGGCAGAGAGTGGGTTGGAGGGGCCAGTGGGGGCTGTGAAACAGATTGATTGTAAAAATCTCTTCTTTACAAAGATTCTGGTCTCTGCAGGTGGTGGAAAGCACCCGAGTGATTCGCCACAAGAGCGCCATGGCCCAGCGCTGGGAGGCCGGGCAGTATGTCCGGGATGAGGACTGAGGGGCCCCCGGGCCGGGGGGTCATCCTGCTCAGGATCAACTGACTCGTGACCAAAATACTCAATCAGTTCCATCCCTGGCCTTTGCGACAATCAGAGACATATACCCTGCAAATCATCTCTTTTATTGTCACTGATAATCCCTCAATTCAATAGATCTGCTCCTTCCTCCCTCTCCCTTCCTGTGGGGTGGGGGAACAGTTGTTTTTATTTTCTTAAGGGGGGAAAAATTGGATCGGTATCTTTTTAATCACTTCTACCTGGAGTCAGCTAGGTGAAATCATTTGGTAATTCACTTTGCCCCTTGGGAGCTGTGTCTCTGGCTTACAAAAAAGCTGTTATATTTCTCAGTGGTTTTAGGTTTTTAGGTACCAGGAGGCTGGGCATCGCCGTGGGGGTACCTGGACTGAGGCCTCTGGATCAGCATCACCATGGGACTGGGGAATCAACACTGGCATAACTCCTGTGATCCGTGGAGATGCAGCAATGGAATATAAATATATATATAAATGCTGTGTATTTTACTAATTTATTAAAGAGTTGTTGCTCTCCCTTGTTCTTCCTGGCCTGTTCTGTCCACCTGCTCTGCTGGTTCTGCACTGGTGTTTCGGAGGAGATCCATGACTGGGATGTGGGGCTGGGGCCAGAGCCTGCCAAGAGCTGTGGTTGGGGGGTCCCAACAGCTGCTGGGCTGGAGGAGCACTGGGGTCCCACTGGCTGGGCCTGGGAGCACCCTGGGCTAGGGGAAGGGGTCCCTGCTTAGCGGCAGGAGTAGCATTGAGGGGTGGCACTGGGTGGGCTTTAAGGTCCTGTCTGACCCCAACCACACCGTGGTCTGTGCCTGCCCGCCCTGCTAGGAGGGTCCCTGTGCACACCCAACTGGGACCCCAGCCCTGCTCTGTGGGTGCTGACTGGGGGGTTCCCTCGTGGAGCCCCAGGGAGCTGGGACATGCCCAGGTGCTGTGACAGGGCAGAGGGGGCTGATAGTGCCACCTCATTTTTCTGGCAGCAGCTGCTTGTTCCTGAGTTTGGGCTGAACCAACTGGGGAGAGAAAAGCCTGACCACGGGTGGTCTCAGGGCTGAGGGAAGCCTGGCCCCACAGGGCACAGAGCTGTGCCCATGGCTGGGTCACCCGGGCACAAGCAGGTCCTTTGGGATGGCTGTGCAGTCCTGGTGCCATCACGATGTCATCGGTGCCCAACAGCATTAGGGGAGCCAGCAGACACCCTCCAGCACTTGGTGAACTGAGTTTGTAATTTTTAATGTCTCTCCAAACATCCCTAAGTTATCTGGTGGTGTTGAATTGCTCAAATGGGACCAATTCTGGCAAAGGCCCCCAAGGCCTTGTTCAGAAACCACAGAGGTGGCTTGTAGGGCCTCAAAGGGCCCAAACTCCCCCAAGGAGAGCTTTGCACCACTGGGCTGGGAGTAGGGGACACCACAGGGAACAACAGGGAACATGAAGATGTTTCAGGAACCCATCACCTGACTCTTCAGGGCTGCATTCTGGAAGAACACACAGACAGGACTGAGCTAAAGGTTCTTTTATTTGATTCTGTCAACAACACAACCAACAATCTGACTGGACTGTAACAGGCACTGAGCAGATCTGAGCACATCTCCAAGGGCCTTCAGGGAGCTGCATTTTGCACTCTGGGAAAACCACTTACCATAAAACCTTTCAACACTGTCAGATACTTTAAGTAATTTCTCAAAACAGCTACAACTTCTTCAATCTATGAATCTTTCACTAAGGGAAATGACCTGAACCTTGTTGGAGGCGTTACCATGTGGTGGGCATCAGCAGGGTCATCACTCTCCTTGTGTTGCTCGTCCTTCCCTGCAGGCCTGTGCCCCGGGCTGAGCTGTGTCAGCCCCCAGAATTCAGGTGCAGCTGATGCTCCTGGCTGGGCTGTGCCACCCCCAAGACCTCTCCACGTCAGCACTGGTGTTTTCTCACGGCATTGACTGTACAGTAGAACATTAACTTGTTTGGCAAATGTGAAACTGAAGATTCTCATTAACTTGATGAGTTCTCAATGCTGGTAACAGAAAGAACAACAGAGGAATTTCCCTGAAAGCCAAGACGTTGCAGAACTGTAGGTGCCTTCAGTGCCAAGGCAAAGCCCAGGAGAAGAATAGCTGTTCTCAACCCACACCAAATATCACTATTGGTTTCTGTTTCAGAACAGCCTTGGAGTGGTTTAAGGGGCAATGTCGAAGGGACACCTCTGTTCCCTGGGCTTCCTTATGGCACCTCTGAATTGCTGGGTAATAACTGTCAAGATATTTTCCATTTTGGCTCTTGTCAGTGGCTTCCTGTAGTACCACACCTTGTCCCAGACAGAGCACAGTGATCTGGGAGCCAGGTAAAGTGGGTCGTTCTCATTCAGCATGTCTGGCGGCCTCCTGCTGGCATACTCCTTGTAATTGGTGACTGGACAGTTCTCTGGATCATCAGGCTTGGCAAAGAGCTGCGGGCCTGACTCCCCTTTGTTTTCCTCTGGGCCCAGATCATCCTTCCACTCCAAGTACTCCACCTTTCCCTTGCTCTTCCTCAGCACCAGCTGTCCCCAGTACAGGTGGTGGCTCTGGCGGTGGGTTCTTGCCCCAAACCCTCTCACAATGCTGGTGAACATGAGGTGCAGAAAGCCCTGAGGGTGCATCTTGCTTAAAATTCCCGTCCTGCGAAGGTTTTCCACATCTTTATCTGTCAGGTTCTCCAAAATACTCCACTCTTTCTCCTTCTTCTTTTGGAACAGGTGCTGATACTTTAGTTTCCAGGCTTTCTGAGAGGCCCCGAACTCCAGCCCTCTCAGCATGTTGTACTGGTAGTTGTGCTCCTTGAGGTACCGCTTGATGCTGCGCTGCAAGAAGACAAAGGAATAGACAGAGAAATCCATGCCATCTTGTCTCTTAACGGAGCTGAAGAATGAGACCAGGTAGCTGTCGAGGACTTCAGGTGGCAGCATGTGGATCTCGCGTGTCTCGGAGGGGTGGTGCGACATCAGCCAGTCTTTGAACGGTTTTATGTCACCAGTGGCACTGTTTCTCTTTTTCTCCTTCTTCTTCAGCACATCTGAAAGACAAGACGCAGCTTTGTGGACAGCAAGAACTCACAAAGACCTGTAAAACACGAGGAGGTGAGGGATGGTGTCCACCTGACTTCTGAAAGCCATTCAGAGGACGGGACTCTTGCAAATCCCCTTCCCTAGAGCTGTGGATCAGTTCTGTGTTCTCTAAAGGCCAGAACCACCTGACAGCACCCACCACTCCAGGGAAGGCTGGGCTCCTTCCTCCTCCCTCTCCATTGGCTGCTGCCCCTGCTTGCTGCCAGACAGGGGGATTTCCCTCTCATTGTGAAATAAAAGCATGACCAAAAGATGAGGAGGATGGTGAGGGAGGACAAATAGGTGAGTAAAAGTGTATTATTATTTTGTTTAAAGGACTGCCAGGATTCCAGTTGGGCTCGCTCTCAAGTTGCCATGGCAATACCACATCTACCTAGTTCAATGTAGCATGAGAAATTAATTCTTTGGATCACTGGAAAGCTCCATCTGCTTGTCTGTGACTTGTCCAGGGCTGAGGAGGGGAAGATGGAAAAGGACTCATGAGCCAACATCTCTAGATTCCCCTTTTTGCACTGGGAGTACTGGCTTAGTTGTCATCCTGAAATACTGTGGATGGATAAGGTGGACCCCTCTGATCCCTGTCCCACTGGTTTGGGTTTTTGGCCTGTTTTGCACTGACTGTTCTGGGTGCAGAGAGCAATAGCTCGTGAATCAATAATGCCGAGGCCTCCTCTGAGCCATGAGCCAGTTACCTTGGCAGAAACACCTACCACACAGACATTCCCAGATGAATTTCCAGTCCCTTCAGATGTCACATGATGTCAATTATGAAAATAGCCAAGTAATGGTCCCAAACGCCAACTGTGGCAGTTTGTGTGGTTGTGGCTCCATAAGGAACATGAGTGCCTGTAACCCCAAGCCTGTTCAGGACCAGCACTGGTGCTGTAATCACACCACAGGCAGACCCCAAATACTGCCTCAGCACCCTCTGCCCCTCCCAAGGACATGCCCAGGCACCCACACTGTGGGACAGAGCATATGAAAACCTTTATTCTTGAAAGGACTAAAGCAATGTGTTGCTCCTGGCATTTTCCATGCAGGACTGACACTCTGCTGCCACTGCCAGCACTGGGATCTTTTGCTGCTGGCTTTGGTGCAGCCAGAGCTTCAGCAACAGTTTCTCTGAGCTAAGTTATTTTCCCTTGTTTCCTTCTCTTGAGACTCAATTTCCCATCTCTGGCTTCAGTTTCACACAGGGAGTCTCTCAAGTACAGCCAGTGTACTGTGTGGGGATACTGGGTTAAATGGAAGACCAAAGTATTGAAAACTGGGACACTGGAGCTGGGCCGCAGCCAAGAACACCTTTGGGTAACTCAGGGAAGGACTTTCCCCTATGGAAGTCCTCATTGCTTCAGGCAAGGGACCTTTGAGTAGAAACAAGAGTGCCCCAAAGCTGAGGGATTTACTCAGATGCTGCAGAACAGATCTTGGCAGTGATGTGAACTCCGCCCTCCTTTTATATTTTGGGAAAGTGATTAATAGAACACCCCCACACCCCTGAAGGCACAGAACTCCAGGCTCTCTTACCTCTGTTTGAGGCTGCAGCTGGATGGCTCTCTGGACTCTGGAAGGCTGAAGGATGAGGTGCCTGCCCAGATCCCAAAGGCTTGCTCTTCCCAGTCACATCCTCAGTGCTGTTCCCACTGGAGCCCATTCCTGGTGTGCAATGCTCCTGAGACCTCAGCTGCAGCTGCTGCTGGACATCAGCAGTGGCTTGGAACTCAGAGAGTGTTACCAAGGGGCATGACTCAAGCTGGGCCTTCACCTCAGTGCTGGAGACAGAAAGAAGTTTGGAACATTTCTTTTGTGCTGCTGACACTGGGGGGTTCCCCTCTCTGGAAGTTTCAGCCATGGGCCCTGCAGCAGTGAAATGACCCAACTTCAGCATGTTCCTGCCCGAGTCCTCCAGGCTGCTGACAGGGGACTGCAGAATATAGGCATGGGTTACAGGTGGTCTTGCCTTGGGGACAAAGGCAGCATTTTGGGTGGCTGTTGGCTGGCAAAATACCAACTTCTGGCAGTGAAGTGTCTGCAAATCTGCCTGAGCAGGTGGCTCTGGCACATTATTCTGTCTGATTCTGTCTCTTTGGTTGTCTTCATCTGCTACACACTGGTTTTTGTCAGAGATGATCAGTACGTCGTCGTCATTTTGGAGCGTCATGTTCTGTCCACCAGTTTGGAATCCGACTGCCAAGTGCTGCTCTGCTGCAGGACATGATCTCACGGGTTTCCTGGTATTTTGACTCTCTCTGGGTGAAGGCTTTTTATGCTCTTTATGCCCTGTGTCATCGTCCAGCTGAATGACTTCTGGAGATCTGTCACAAGACTCCGTGCTCCCAGAATCTGCTTGACCCTTCTCAAAAGATGATGGGGTCAGCCTGGGCCTCTTTTCCCCAAAGTTATCTCCCCCTGCTGAAGCGTCAGAAAATCGGAGCCTCCTTCTCCTTCCTACAGGCTCAGTCCCTTCTCCATCTCTGTCATGTATCTTCCCATACTGCCAGTGATAGGCATGACCGGCTTTGCACATCCACAGCACAGCATTGTCCTTGCTCAGGTGACTCGTGTTCTGCATAAATTCCAGGGCTGGGATCTGGTTGCATATGGTTCCATGACTGTGTGCCCAGACCACCAGTTTGGAGAGGTCCATGTGAAGGGAACTGGCATCACTGCACCCTTCATCATCAGAGTTCTCATTCTGTAAAGGCATGTTGGAAATAATGTGAGCGAGAGGGGATGTGCAGAGCACAGCAGGCCTGGGGCTTTCTGTCCTTCCCCAAGAGAGGGATAATTGTAGATCAGCAGTTTTCTCTCATGATTCTTTTTAAAAACCAATCTGTTAATTCTTTCTGTCTATGCTATCATTTGTACCATAACAGAACACTCACCATGCTGCTGCTTTCTGTCTCACTGAACCTTCTCTCAGGTGGAGATCAGTAAGTGACTCTTTGAATGGCCTTTCTTTCTCAGAACCTGAAATAATCATCACACGTGTGTGTCTATATACATGGACCCATGTGTGTGTATACATACATACATACATACATACATACTATATATATATGTATATATACACACACACACCTATGCATGTATATAAACCCCTGGCCAGCAGATGCAACTGAACTTCTCCACACTCAGCCCAGAACAAAGACCACTGCAGGCCTGTGCCCTCCCTGTGCTGAGCTCCCCGGGCTCCCATGAACTCTGCACACAAAACCTGACTGGGGTAAATATTTGCAGAATCAGCCTCTCTGCAGCACCAACAAAACGGAAACAAAATATAAACACTGAAAACAGAATTTTACAAACCTAACTTGGCGAGTTGTTCCTTCAGCACTCTGTGGTTGACAAGCCCTGTGTCTCTGAGTGTTGAACTGCAGAGAGAGAACCAGGAATAGTGAGGTTGGTTCAGTCTGCTATTTTCTGACTTTACAAACAGTAACAAGAGGCAGTTTCCCAACAGAAGGATTTGCACATTAAACTAGTATATAAACTACAGACTAAATCAGAAACTCTCCTATCTGTTTGAAAGGCTCCATGTAGCAGCCTGGACATTCATCCCTGTTTCTGTGTCACAGGGAACATCTAATGTACCCTCAGCAGTGCAGCAGCCCAGGAGCCTCTGTGACTGACACTGTGCGCTCACAAGCCGGAGCAGAGCCTGTGCTCCAGGCGCCTCGGTCCATGATTAATTAAAAGCTTTGCAATTAGTGGTGGTAAAAGAAGCCAGGCTGAAAACACTGGACACAGGAACCTTGTCTAAAGTGGTTCTTTGAGCAGTTCTGGCCGAAGCATTATGTGGCTCGTGGGGAGAAAAAGCCCTGCCTGGCAGTCAGCGAGCACAAGCTGCCGACAGCCCAGCACACCTGAGCACCTGCTGTGCAGGTACAGCAGCTCCAGCCCTGGGGCTCCTGCTCTCCCAGTGAGCTGTGGAACACGGGAGAAAACACATTCCAGCTGACAGCTGTAGGGCTGCTCTGTAATCTTGTGAACGTGGTGCTTGTCCTCAGGGATTTATCTCAGGAGTGTGGTAGTTAAACTGAAGGCACACCTGGCAGCTCACGGGGAGGAATGCCTGTGCCCGGTGCCCTTGGTGCCTGGTGCCTCCACCAGCCCCACTCACCTGCTCTCCTGTCCAAAGAGAACAGGTCACACCTCTTGCAGGTGCCCAACAGGGAACGACCAGGAGGCAGAGGATGTGCTCCCTTTGGGGTGAGCCTGCAGCACAGCAGCACAGCTCCCTTCGGCACTTAAGATCCATCAATCCATATGTTCCTCCCTAATGATAGCATGGATAATTTTAGCCTGAATGCTCAGCTGTTGTGTGTGCCAGTGTGTGAAATGTGCAAAGCCAGGATTTACAGAGAATTTTTTACTGAAATCTGCTGCTACTTAAACCAAAAATCAGACAATAACAGCCTGTTTGGAAGCAGCAAATGCACTCTGAGCTCCTGATGTTAATCAAGGTCTTGCATGGGATCTACTGTCCCCATGAGCTCACACCTGATGGATTGCAGCAAATAGGAGAGGGAGTCACCTCCAGTAGCTGTTTTGGCTGTCCTGACCCCTCACAGAAAGCGGCTCTGACCAAGCTTCTCCCCAGAGGTGTTTGACCTGTTCCCACCTCCCCAGGCTAGGGGGGGGAGCCTGTGGCCACTGAGCTCCCAAAAGCTGAACCTAAACTTGGGGGGGAACTGCTTTCCCTGCTGAAGTCAGAGTTTTATCTGAGTCCAGCCTGTGCAATGCCCCAAAAGGGCTGAGCTGCCCAGACAGACTCAAAGGAACTTCCACGCCAACAATCCAGTGTCTTCAATCAGTGTGGGAAAAGGTAACAGCAACGGAAGCTCCGCATGGTCATACAGCCACAGAATTACTGACTTGGCAGATGAGCATCTTGATCCCTATCACAGGCCTCTGCAAATGGAATGCTTTTATCTTTCCTTATCTCCAGACACATGTCTTCCTCTTCCTGATCTCTTGGAAAAAAAAAGCCCTTTTTTTTTCTCTTGCTATTTAGTTCCCAGCTCAAGCTCTGGTGCTCAGCTACAGACCCTTCAGGCCACTGCAGCCCTCGGACTTCCAGCAGTTGAGAGTGCCCCAAAGGAATGGCAAATGGAATCAGTCTGGATTCACAGTCACAGCCGAGCAAGAAAAATGACCCCTGTCCTTCCCTCAAAGGCTGAACTGGCATATTATCTTCTCTCTAAATAATAAAAATTAATCTTGATCATTACTATGGTTTTTACCGGCTTCTGACCACCCTGGGATCCCTGTAGGGAGGGATCTGGGCTTGGAGTTTTATTTTGGAGCCTCATGCCTGGTTCAGTGTCTGCATGGCTCCGAGTGATGTGGTGGGTTAATTTTCTTTCCAGGAGAGGCTCCCATCTGATAATGGACACTGTGTGCAGGACCCACACCTTTCTGCAGGAAAACAGGACATTCCAGAGCTGTACAGTAAAGGATTTAATTTTCTTTTAACCCATGGGGAATTCAATGCCCTGCTAAAACCTATAGTTAGGTGAATTCAGGCTCACTTGACAAAAAAAGGTGGTTTGTTTTTTTAAAATCTACGAGATTTGGCTTTCTCAGGCCCTGCTCTGCACAGCTTTCCAGGCTGTTCTGTGCTGTGGATGCTGATTTTATCTCTCTATTTCAGAAAATGTGGCCAAGTAATTTCATAGGAGTCTCCGGTGTTTCAGGGGAGACTGACCTCTGGGCTGACTGAATCATGGAAATGCTCCTTCTGTTTTAAGACTTTCCTGTTTGTACTTTGAGCCTTTAGGGGCGAGGGGAAAGCATGCTCAGCACTTTCTGAAAATCATCCTCCTGTAAGGTCTCTCAAACACGGAATCACCTGAGAATGTCACCATCAGGATCTTTCTCTCTCTCCCTCTCCCTCCTGGGTGTGCCAAAGGCCTGAACCCTTGTGCAAACAGGAGTACTAAATAAAGACACTCATCTTGAGGCACTAAAAGCCCTTTGCCCCCTCTGTCCCTGTCCCCCCCACCCTGTGACAGCCCTGGCTGTTTCCTCTCACAGGCTCTGATGCCTGTTTTCCAGATTAGAACCCAGGGACACACACGGAGCCAGCAAATCAAAGCGTGCTGGCTTCCCTGCTCCAGATAAGACAGCGCAGGAAACTGCAACAATCCTGGTAGGAAAACAACAGGATACAGAACAGCGGTGCTTAAACTTGACTCCTGCCCATTTCCCTGCTCCCTCGGGAAACCCCCCCTGGAACTGGGGGGACAAACACAGGTGTGGGGCATCGCCAGAGGTGTGTCTAGTGTGGGGACACTGCCAAGGCTGTGCTGGGGCAGGAAGGGCTGAAGCTGCACTCGAACACATCTGGCCACAGGACAGGAGCTGAGCAGAGCAGAGCAGTTTGTGGCTGCCAGAAATCATGGAGCTTGTCCCACCCTCCTCAGCAGGGGCCTGGGGGGTGGATCCATCATTTCCCAGTCCATCGTTTTTCCAGTTCTCTGAGATGTTTGTTTCCCTCCTCCTCTGCCCTGTACAAGAGCCTTCTCAGCACCTCTTCAGCTCTCTTCCTGCTTCCCCACGTCCTTCGACCAGCCCCTTCTGCCCTTTTTGCAGAAACACAATTCCCAGGATACATCCTGTACTTGTTACAGGCTGCCATTCCTCCATTTTGAGAGATGCTTCCAGAAAATCCCACCCGGTGCGTCTGAGGAGGGCAGGGTCTGACTGCAGGCACTGGCCCCAAGTGGGAGACAGACCCTGCTGGCAAACACTGGCCTCCAGCACCACATTCCTTAAACAAGAGCTTTTTTGTTCAAAGATTCGGACACTACTTTTTCCCTAATTGTCTCTGCTCCTGAGGGGATGTGTTCTGGAGCTGCTGGCCTGAGCTGTGACTGTAAGCACTAAATCAAGGCCTCTGAAAAGTGCTAATAAAAGCCACGAGCAGCTGGCACTGCACTGCCTGGGCCACCAAACAGGGATCAGCCACCAAACCAGCCTGAGTGACGGAAAAAATTCATTGGAAACCATGAACTCCTATAAATAGGAGCTCATGTTTTATCCCCCAGGAGGAAGTGGGAAAGCTGAAATCAGTGACAGGCCAATCTGTGACCTGTGCAGGAAACGCTGCAGCAACATGACACTTTGTCAAGGCCCTGGTGGCACCTCACACCTGTGCCAGTGTCGCAGGGACAGCTGGCCAGACTGTCCTCATGATTCCATGTGCTGGCGGTGACTCTCCCTGGGATATTTCGTCCCCCGTCAGGCGCTGGGATGAGCACGGAGCTGTTACCAGCACAGCCAGGCCATGGGGACTGACCGTGTGCCCCAGTGCTCTTCGTGTACAGTGGTCTGTAACCTCACCCAGGAGCTGCCCGGGGACTGGGACGCCCATGAGGGAGTGTTGCTGCTTCACTGGCAGCCCTTGGATTTGCCACCAAGCGCCAGGCAGGGGGCGATTCCGGCATCTCCTGCTGTATGAGCACCTTTGATCCTCCCGGTTCCGCCGCGTTTGGGCGTGCCGGGCTCGCTGATCGACGTGAAACGAGGACCCTTTTTGTTCCTGCTCACAGCACCCGGGGTTGGAGCCGCCGGAGCCGCCCGGTACCGGCAGNGGCCCCGCCGGTCCCGGTCCCTCGCCCCCTCTCCGTGTCCTTGTTCCCACCGGGAACTGCAGCCCCGCACCGGTGCTGCAGAGCGGGGAAGGGTGTCCCGGGCCAAAGCGAACAGCCTGCCGGGGCCGGCCAGAGGAGGGGGTAAACCTTGGAAGATTTAATTGTCAGATCATTTATTGCAGCCTTCTAAAGTTTAACTAAAATCATCGTGTGCCACAAGGCAGCATCTGCTAAACTGAACCAAACCAACCCAACCCACCAGTGCTGCGTGCAGGAGGACACAGCACCTGGTGTTTCACTCCCATTTCAGGGCCTGGCACCCATCCCTCCCTGAGCTGAGCCAGAGCCCTCTCCCCTGCTGTCCCACCCCATGTGGTGCTGCAGACCAGAGCTCACACGTTTCTCCCACACGCTCTGGCTGAAGCATGGCAGCGATTTGTTATTAAACAGTATTTGTGGCGAATCTGTGACTTGTAATTAGATGTAATTGTTCACAATGGAACATTGTAACCTACTTCTTTTACAATACAGACCGACTTTAATGACCAACACCTCGGCTCCTTCCCAGGCATGCGGGTTTTCCCTGTCTAAAGCCCCTGAAATCAAGGAGACTTGGCCTGGGGGTACAGGACTTGGTCTCACCAGCAGCAGGCAAACACTCACACTCCCTTCTGCACCTCAGGTGTTTATGGAGGTTTGCTGGGATGTGATGGGAAATGGCTCCCAGAGGCAGGAGAAACCACTTTGTTGGTAAGAAAGTACCTTGCAGGGGAGGGGAAACTCCGCAGCTGCAGGATGGCTTGTTCCAGTCCTGGCTGGGTCTCTGGCACGGGGAGTGCAAAGGGAACTCCAAGTGCTTGTCGCTCAGAAAATATCTCCCTGAGTAGCACCCCAGGATTTTGGCGACAGGCAAATGCATTGGTTCATGCTCTGGCGATGCCACGGGACATCTGGATGACTTACAGTCTCCCACCTTTGGAGCCTTGGCTCCTGCTCAGTATTCTACTGTGTCCTTGTTTACAAATGCCACTGTCTTCCTTACCTGCTCCAAGGTCACGCAGATGCTCTGGGCAGCCTCCCACGGAGCACAGCACTGCAGAAGGACAGGATCTCACCCAGGGCACAGGGCAGGCTAGGAGAGAGGGGAGAGAATGGTGTTAGTTAGCTTGGAAAGGGATCTGAAAGCAGCCTGCCAATCCCTTGGGTGGGATGGAAGCAATGAGCAAAGCTCTCTGCCCTGAGAGCCCTTGGCTGTGGTGGGCTCTGAGCGGCTGCCTGGGGCAGCAGCCAGGACTAGCAGGATCTGGAGAGGCACCAGTGAGAGGCAGGGACACCTCATTGCTGTCCCCTACTCTTGGAGAGCCTCATGGATGAAACTCCCCCAGATGGATGGCACCTGTCCCCTGGGAGAGGCAGCAAGCCCAGCACTGGCACAACTGGCCACTTGTTAGGACAAGAAACACATGCTCTGGCATGGGACCTGGGAAAGCAGCCGACCCTGCTAGTGCAGCAGCCATAACACTCTGCCCAAAGTGTGAGCAACAGCAAACCATCAACTCCACTCAACAGATTCCAGTGAAACCAGAGCCAATGGGTGGGTTTGGATCTGGAGTTCTCAGCTGAAATTGCCCCAAGGGGCAATTCCCCCCACACGCAGTCCCTCTCCAAGGGAAGGATCCTGAGAGCTGACTTCCAGCTGCTGCAGAAGGAACTGCTCATCTTGCAAAAGGGAATAAAGTATTGCTATGTATTTTTTGAGCCCTAACCTTAAAGCAAGAAAACGTAGCTGAACTGCCTCTCTGGATGGAACTTAGCTCTGCAGGGAGAGTGTGTGAGCTCAAGGAAATGCTCCTCTGGCTGCAGGTGCAGGCGGTACCTGCACAGGAGGGAGCCAGAAGTGGCACATCCAGACCTGCCATCAGGCAGTGGGAGTCTTTTTTTGGGCCATGTCGATGCTGTTTTTGCCCAGAACCAGGAATTCAGTGCTGTGGTGCAGAGCAGGGAGGTGTACACAGAACTGATGGTTTTGCACACAAGGAGCCCCTGTGCCTTTGTGTTGGGGGCAATGGGGTCCCATGGGGGACACTCAGCACCCCCTGCACAGGCTCCTGTCATCTCCCACCACGCTCACTGCCCTGCTATAGGAGAGCTCACCAATTAAATATTAAACCTTCTAAAGGATATTGGGTTTCTTTTGTTCCTTTGGCATCTCCAGTGCTCTCAGTTCTCCCCAACTTCACACACGGCATGTTCCTGCCTTCATGTTCTTTTAATGCTTAATTTCATACTCCGAGGGCTTCCTCCACCTCCTGTCTGTCACATGGAGCATCTGCTGTACAATCGAGACAAGGAGACGGCATTTAGGGAGCAGGTTCCTCACCCAGGAAATCAAACCACCAATTCCAGGGTTCTGGATACAGGCCGCTGCATCTCTTCATACACTTCCATCCGGTTTGATCAAGAACACTCTGGGTTTGAGTCTGGAATCAGAACGTGAGATCTCTGAACACTTCCACCATCTGAAGCACAAGCAAGCCTTCACACCATGAGAGCAAAATCCCCTCAGTATGGGAGCAAGGCTTCCCTGTGCTGCTCCACTGCACAGCGTCCTTCAGGAGCATACGGGGCGGCAAACACAAGACGTCCACAGCATAATTATGGCACTGACAAACCAATTGAGCCTCAGCAGCTGCCGCTGGGGAGGTTTCATTCATTCCCCAGTATTGCCTTTTAAACTTAAGTGCCACTGGAACAAACACATCTTTGATCCAAGTAGGAAATCATTTGGAGCTTTGTGTTTAATAGAGCCACAGCCCTGGGGCAATGATGTCGTTCTTGGATGGGATGACAATGGGGCTGCTGGTGGGTACAGAGCGTGGCTGTCCCGGTCCTCTCTGAGCCAGCTGTGTTTGGACATGTTTGTTCTTGACTCCGTGTGGAAACAAGCAGTTGAACTCAGCTGTGCTGCAGCGGCGCCTGAGCCACACATGTGGCACCAAAACACAGGATTCGGGGAGGGGGAGCAGCACTTGGGCAGTCCCTCCTGTCCTTGTGTGCCTTCTGCCTTTGGGGTCTCTTGTGTCTCTCTCAGCTCCATGGGAACTGCAGCATGGATCAGGGGCTGCACACACAAACACGGAGGAACACACACAGGACTGACTGGGCTGTACATACCTGTGTGATCCATGTGTCTGGGGGTGGAGCATACACATACATGTGATCCATATGCCTGGGGACACATACACACCCCCCTGTGTGACTTGTGGGCCTGGGGATGGCACATACTCCTGTGTGATCTGTGTTCCTGGGGGGGCACACACCTGTGTGACCTGTGTGCCTGGGGACACATGCACACACACCTGTGTGATCCATGTGCCTGGGGACACATACACACCCTCCTGTGTGATCCATGTGCCTGCAGGGGGAAACATACCTGTGTGATCCATGTTCCTGGGGACACACACATACACCTGTGTGACCCGTGTGCCTGGGGAAGGACACACACCCCTTTAGACTGTGGGCACCTCTTCAAATGTTGCTGTAATTTCTACCAGTAAAACTCCATACTCACAGAGGGAGTGAGAAGCAGGCAGGCTCCACGCTTGGGGGGAGGACTCTAGTTGCTCTGCAGGTGCCTGTTTCTCTCTGCCAAGGCCCTTTTTCATTTAAATGACCTGTGCTCAGACTGTGACATTCCCCTGTCCAGAGTCAGCTGGCATCTGTGCCACATCCATTCGAACGGCAGATGCAACAGGAGACACCTGCAGACAGGGGCTGAGCTAAAGTTTCAGGAACAATCCCTGAGCCTGGCAGGTGAGCTATGGAGATGCTGCAGCAATAATGCATGAGCTGCACCTGGCTCCCCTCGGCCCTTTGGTGCTGCTCACCTGGGAGCTGCCATTCCAGTTCCCTCTGGGATCCCTCACAGTGTCACAGCTCTGCTGGAAGAACAAGTACAGCACAGTGGCCGAGTAACACACACTGATGGTGTGCTGGGAGAGCAGCAGGTATGGCAGGCTGAGCACTCTTAGTCCCACAGAACCCACCGAGGGGCTGGTTAGGAAGCTGGCACCATCCTTAGAGGGTCACAAAATCACATTGTTGGAAGTCAAGGAGCTTCCCAGGTCATTGCTGAGCAGACCTGAGGCACGGCAAAGTGACAGAACAGCACTCAGCTTTCCCTGAAAACAAGGCCCTGACCAAAGCAAAAAGGAAATGCAGACCTAGAGCTACAGACAGACCAGAAATGGTGTTTACTTCCCTGCCCTGGGATAGCAGGAGATGTGCTTGGAAGGAGGGTTGTTTGTATAAATAAATGTTCATTCTTGGCAGTGGAATGCAAACTATGCTGAGGGGCTGGAACCAGGCACTCGGGAAAGCTGAGGCCAGAGCAAGGGAGAGACAGAGGGAGGCTGTGGGGAGGAAATTCACATTCATTTTTAGCAACTTGGAGAGGTTCTCAAGCCTGTTTGACATTTTTGATAATGTTGATGTAGAGCCTATTCTAAGGACAAAAGAATTCAGGATTACAGGTTAAGCAATTAGGAAATTTCACACCAGGCAGTGAGGGGTAGTGCTGTCTGGGGGTCTGGAGACTCTCTGAAACACAGGATCATCTTTCAGCCTTTCTAGACAGACGGAATTTGAATGTCTTGCAGAATCCTCGCCCAGGTCAGGAACTCAGAGCATGGTCCTGCAAATCTCTCCTGATAGTATTTTCTGAGAGCCCACAGCAGGCAGGAAAGATGAGCCTGAGCTGCTGTTCTCTATCCAGGTTTTCCTGCAAGGTTTCTAGGAGGGCAGGAAATGATCCTGCAATGTGGCATCAACTGTTTTACAGTCTGTAACTTTACATTGGGAAACAAAACTGCAATTTCTCATGGAGAGCGAGCTCAGCTCTGTGGTGTCACATCACAGAGTCAGGGCCTCTGTTTTCCATGCTCAGAATATGTTGCATTGTGACTGCAGGGTCTCACTTTCCCTGTGTATCCGTGGAGAAGAGCTTTACCTGCTTGCTCGCCCACCGTCCTTTCTGAAGAATGTGCAAGGACCTGTCCCTACATTTTGGTTTGGGTGTCAGGGGCTACAGCTGTGGCACTGGAAGGGCAGGAGTTGCCTGTTTGTGTTGAGCAGAGAGGTCAGCCCCCCTGCTCCAAGTCCAGCATAAGAGCTGGCACTGGGCTGGGGCAGTGGAATTGGAACCCGCATTCTCTTTGAGATAATGGAAAGTCACAGGGAGGTATCTAGCTTTGGGCATGAATAAATCATTACAGGTATGAATTATTCAGGTTCAGCCCTCCACATGTGCTCCACTCAGACTCCAGCAGCAGCATCCCCACTGTGCAGAGTTTCTTCCCAAACATTCCAGGTCTCTGACAGGCCAATGAATCCAAGTGTTCAAATAAGATTAAAAGAATAATTAAAAATCCAGCAGTAAAATCCAGCCTGGCATTGCAGTGGCCAAGCAATGTATGAACTCCACAGGGTCAGTGTTGCAAGCAGTCCGCCAGTTAGTCACAGCATGGAGTGGCAATAAAGGGTGGCTCAGGAAATAGGGAGCACGGGTAGAGCTGGAATAATGGGCACAGAATCAATAGAGGAGCCAACCCAGCCCTCTGGTAACCTGTGTCTAACACAAACACAGGTATTACCTGGATTTCTCAAACATCAACATGCAATTTTGGTAGCACTTAGGCGATAACTTAGAACTTCTGGCTTAGATCTGTGCCGTGAGGTCAGTGGCTTTGCTCTGTGGTGCTTTTTTAACATCCTGTTTATTATGAGCTGAAATGGGTCGAATTAAGAGAAGACCTGGTTTCAGTGACTGGAAGGATGGCACTGTTAGACCTGGGCCACTGTGATTACTTTAATGCCATCACCCAAATCACTGAGCCTGGGGGCCAGGTGAGCAGGGACAGCCAGGAGTCCCAGGTACTTCCAGGTGATTTCTGGGGAAGAATGTAGCGAAGAGACCCGTGAATCAGACCATAGATTAATCAAACCACAGATTAATCAAACCATAGCTTAATCCTCACCACTCCAACCCCGACTGGAAGGGGGAAAAAAGTCCTGTGTTGAACAGCCAGGAAATGGCTGGTTCATCCTGCACAGGAAATGAGTCACCCCAGAGCATCGGGAGGAGCCATGGGGACAGGGAAGTACTGAAATAACATGGACGAGGAACAGCAGAAGTACAGAGAAGTCTCTCATGTCACGGGTGAGAAAGAAGGAAAAATGTAAAATGTGAGCTCTTGCCATTCTACTTGACATTTGAAGTCAGTGTAGGTGCTTGCAGCATAAAATACCTGCAGCTGCAGTTTGGCAGTCCTGCAAAAGGGGAGCTCTGAGTGTGCAACAGCATGCCTCAGGTGCAGCTCTCCTGACCTGCAGTGTGTTTCTGGCCCTGCACAGAAGGCCTCACATTGCTGCAGTGCAGAGCTCCCACAGACACTCTGCCCCAGGAGCCCTTACAGAGGCTAGGAATCACAGAATCATGGAATGGTTTGGGCTGGAAGGGACCTCAAAGCTCATCCCATTCCTCTCCCCTGACATGGGCAGGGACAACTTCCACTAGAACAGGTTACTCCAAGCCCTATCCAACCTGGCCCCTGGAACACTTCCAGGTATGGGGCAACCACAGCTTCTCTGGGCAACCCGAGCCTGGGCCTCCCCACCCTCACAAGGAAGAATTTCACTAATATCCTGTCTAACCCTGCCCTCCGTCAGTTTGAAGCCATTTCCCCTTGTCTGGGCACTCCAGGCTTTGTAAAAAGTCCCTCTCCAAGACCACTTCTGTTTATTACTGTTTATTAAGCTTGATTCCAAACCCCTTTATTTATCCATCGCCAATCAGAACGCTTTTTGATAACACTCCATGCTGCCAAAGTCTCATGGGTCAGTGGAAGAAACATTTCCCCTCACCCACTCAGTGCCCTGTTCGGAAAGCCACGTGTCTGCAGGGAAGAGCTGCACCTTTCCCAGGGGCTGGAACTAACACACCCGGATCTCCCAGGGTGCTCCCTGTTCCTGCTCCTCCTCCTCCAACCACCGCAAAGGGACTTTGGGTCCCTCTCCTCGCCCCTTCCCTCTGGCACAAGCAGGGGAGGCCGCGGGTCAGAGCCGGAGGAGTGTGCTGGACTGACAAACCCTGTGGGGATTCCGCTCCCGCTCCGCCCGCTCCAAACTAACCACTCCCAGAGCTGTGATGTGGCATCCTGAGCGATGCACGGAAGAATGTTCTGGCACCCTAAGATGCTGCTAAAGCTGCCAATATGCTCTGAAAACAAAACCGCCGTAGTCACTGGAAGGGGTTGGAAATAAATAAAAGCGACAAAGAGAGGCAGAAGGATTGGAGACACCCCCTGCCCCCCACCCCGGGTTTTTTGGGATATGCAGGTAGCACGGTTATCTGTGAAGGAGTTTTGTGGTTTAGGGCCTTGCAGGGTGCTGGGAGTGATGGGGCAGGAGTGGAACTTCCAGGAAAGCAATTTTCACTGACACCAGCATCTAGGATGCACCATCTGCCCAGGGCTTCAGGCCCCTGAACTGGGGCTGTGTCTTAGAAGGGTTTCTGGTTTTCAAACTGCTGACAGAAACGTCGGGTGGTAGAGGAAGGAGAAGGGGAAGAGTTCTGCCAGTTTGCAAAGGACACTGTGAACACAGAGAAGTGTCCGTGACCTCGCACAGGCTGCGGAGCTGGTTTAACAATACAAAGGGAAAAGGCAGGAAAGGGTCCGTTTTGTTTTCAGAGGGTTTTTCTTCTCTGGTGGTGAATTAAACACCAAGAGATAACACAGGCAGGAAGGGCTCAAAAAGGGAAAAAGCTGGGTGTGCCCCGGAGGCCTTTCCCAGCTGGAGGAACCGGAGCTGCAGTGGGATCCTACAAAACAAGCTTGTTCATTTTTTTTTTTCCCCTTTGCACTTCTC
>VXBX01007780.1:177374-204991 GCA_013400415.1 Scytalopus superciliaris | reverse complement strand
TTTTTTTGGTAGTGATCTGATTTTTTTGTTTCTTGTAGCGCGCAGTAGTTAAAGTATTTCTAAAGGCCTTCGAGTAAGCGGTTTGTTTTCCCAGAGCCGTAAGTACGGGAAGCCCAAATTAGTGCCTTCTCGCTTTCTGCCTCGGAACACTGGTCTGGGGAGAATTAGGCGTAGTCACATGTCTGGGTTTTTTTGCACACTGAAAAAAGTGGCGTCTCGGTGTTGTTTTCATCTTAAAACACATAAAAATCGTGCATCTTAGAATTCTTGCAGTCCAGGATTGCTCTGCTGCTTTTTAACCAGTTGCTCACCGTGTTGAATATTTAAAAAAAACCAAAAAACCAAACAAACAATAAATTCTCCGCACATGAGATCACACATTCTAGTGGCAAAAATCGGTTTGATATCAGCTGTGGTTTCTGGGAAGGCTGACGTTCTGTGCATTTCAGAGTAGTTGCCCTTTGGATGTAGAAGTTTTAGGAAAACACACGAGTCTTCTTGGTTACCTCTCCTCGGGATCCTGGTGCGGGATCTGTTTGCCCCGTGAAAGTGTCTCCTGTCTCCTGCTGAAACTTCAAAAGCTGCTTCAGAAAATGGTTTCAGGTTTTTGCCGAGTTGGCAGCGACTGGCCCTCTGGCTCCAGGCTGCTCCCGGCTCCTTCTCCCGAAAATGATCCCGAGCTGTGCCCAAGTGATCCCCTTTGAATAAGTTGCTTTGTTAAAACATGTGAGGAGTCCGTATGGGCAATGCTGCTTTGGAAAATGACCTGGAGGTTTTACTGGTGCTGCTTAATTTTTTTCCCTTGTTGGGTAGGAATTATCCCATTATTCCATGGAAAGAAAAAAATATTTTTATGAAGGGCTTTATTGCCTGTTCTTCTGGAATTTGGGAAAAGTTTTAATCCCCTCCTGAAGGCTGATGTGTGTGATGGGAGAAGGAAGGTTGGGATAATTTATTGAGGGGGTGTGTGAACTGGAAGTACGTTGTGCATTTGAATAAAAATTCTGAAATACTGTGGAGCTTGTTTCCTGTGGTATTTGTTATCAAGTGGGCTACAACAATATCCCAGGAATCGATAGTTCTTGGCAAATAAAGTGGCTCTTCCTGTTGGATAGTTCTAAATGCCATCCCCTGCTAAGGCACTTTATGTAAAACATTTCCTGTGCGAGAGGCCCACAGGAGGAACAGGAAGTGGGAGAAACTGCTCTGGGGTAAGTTGGAGAGTTTGGGAAACCTGGGACATTCCGTGTTCTTACCGTGCTTTGTTGGCAGTAGCTGTTTTAAGGGTGTGGAAATGTCTGGGTTAATGTTTGTGTGTCGGCTGAGGAATGTGTGCCGTGTTCAGTGATGCTGGTTCCTTGAACTCCTCCATGCAGATGGGTTTCATTAGTTCATTACTGCTGACCCTTGGGTGCAGCCAACCCATCTGCCCCCGGGGGTGACCAGAGCCGGGCCGTGGAGCGGTGTCAGACACAGCCCTCCTCCAAGTCCTTCCCTGGAAAATGCGGAACTATCCTGTGGCTTCCCCCAGCAGCCGTTGGATCGGGCTGTGGCTCCAGTTACAAAGCGCTTGGTTATGATGACACGGCAGGTTGGGGGGAAGAGGAAGTGTGAGGAGCTGAGCTGGCTTGAGCTGGGAACACTGGGATGGCCTAATGAGATCGAGCAGGATTTAATTCCCTGGGAAGTTAGGACTAATAAATGCAAGTCCTCTCACATTAACTCCCTGGCGGTGAGTTGTTCTTGAGTGCTACATGTCTCATTGCTGGTTCAGGCACGGCTGTCCTGCCTGCTGTGTTGTTCTCCCTGCTCCGTGGAGCTGCTGCAGGTTGGTCAGCCAGCCACTACTGGGTCCTATGCTCTGCAGTTAGAGGCAGCTCTGTGAGAGGAGTTGAACTGGGCTGGGTTGTCCACATGGCAGTCCAGAGGGGTCGTTTCTGCTCTCAGTTTTGTGTCCTGCTTTACAGGGGATTGGAGTTTATTAAAAAAAGATGCAATCTCCAGTGCAAGGGTATAACTGAAATCCTTAGGCTGTCCTGAGCACTCCCACACAACAGGAATGTGGAGGTGCTGTAAGGCTCTGAGAGATTGCAGGCAAGCCATTCCAACTGCGCTGGTGGAAGATGTTGCTCTGAGGAGCTGTGTGTTGTGGTGTAGAGTTCACTGCTGACAGCTGGCATGGGCTGCTTGACGTACAGCTGGTGCTAATTTTCATCTTACTTAATCAGAAAGTCTCGTTTTAGGAGGTTTAAGTGTCTTAAGGTAGAGTTTAATAAGCGGTTTTTCCTAGAATTGATAGAGGAATCCTGTGTAGGGCATATTCCAGGCTGGGACTGCCTGGACCTCTGGGTGCTCTGCCAGTTGGGTCCTGCTCTGAGCCCAGCCCCAGGTCCTGCTCCACGAGGGCACAACCGGGCTCTGTCCTGAGGACTGTGAGAGCTCTGGTGTTGGTTATCTCTTCAGCCCTGCTGAAGCTGGCCCTGGGCCTGGCAGAGACTCCACGGGTGTGAGTGGGACAGGAAGGAACTGCAGAAGGGGATGTTGGTGGCAGAGGTGACTCGTGACTCTCTTCCTCTCGTTGTGGTCAGTCGTGGTCGCATCGCTGGGCACGGGGGCGTTTGTTCCTGTCCCACCATGCCCTTGCAGGAGGAGCAGGTGCTGACATAGGGAGTGGGAGAGCTGCAGTTTTCTGGCACTGCTGGGTCTTGGGTCTCCACCATCACCATCTAATAATTTTTCTTTGTATAAACTGTCCTTGGCTCACCTGCAAAGACAACTGTGCACTTTGACTTGCTTTTTTCTTACTACTGTAAACTATGCTGGATTTTTGTGGCAAACCTATCTAACTTTTTTAATCCTTTTCTTTCTTTTTTCTACAGCATTGTCCAAGATATAACAGTTGGTACAAAGGTAGGCACTTCTCACTTTTTCTCTCTTTTTACACTGCTCAGCATCTGATCTAGTTTTAGCCTTACCAAATGTAGATCTTCAGCTGTAAAGGGTTATTTCTGGTACCATATAAGTTGGTTTTAACCAGAAGGTAATTTAGTTTCATGTGCATATAAAACTTGTAATATGGCTCAGCATTTAGCTCTTGGCATTTGGACATTGATTATCAACTTTATTGCCTTTAGAAACAGCCCTTTCCCCTGGTAAAATGTCAAGCCATGCTTGTTACTTGTGTGCTAGACAATGCTTCTCCATGGAGAAACTGATCTTTTTCCTTTGGAGAACTCCGTTTCCTTTGTTTGTGTGAATTCCTGTTCAGTTATATGTCAAAAATCCTTCTTCCACAAAAGGGAGTGTTTAGCTGTTGATTTTTATCTCCTGCAAGTACAGTAAATATGACCTTTGCCCTTCTAGTCTCAGGTTTGGAAAGTGCAGCCTTAGCCCTAAACTCAAAGTGCTGACAAGGAGGCTCCTTATCTGCTGCGGGTGGCAACAGGCGTCGTGTTCACGGGATCGACGCTGGTCCTGTGAAATGCCGAACCAGAATGTGCAGGACAGGCTGACACTCCTCCCTGGACTAAAGGGCTTGGTTTGCCTCGGTGGATGTTGTAGCTCTGGGATCAGGACTGCAGGGAGCTCAGCCCCGTGTGAGCGTCGGCCAGCAAAGCGCTCTTGCGTCGGAAGTACAGAATGAACTGTGGCTGCAGTTAAGCACAGGCAGCCTGGTAGTGCTTTAGAGGTCTGAGAAGCGTTAAATGCATGAAGGGGCTCTACTAGCTGTAGGGGAAAGGTTGATCCAACTTTTCCTGCTATGGGAATCTGAAATTTGAATTAATGATAGTGTCTGGTTCTGGGTGAGAACGCTGCCTGCTCAAGGAGCTCAGTTTGTCATCCAATGCCAGGAGGAGAGGCTTGAGCCCAGACAACAAGGTTAGTTAATAGTTCATAGCCATTATGAAAGGTGGACCAAGGCATCCCTTGATACTGTAGAGCAGTTTGATACGATATCTACTGGTAATCTGGTTAATGCAGGTACAGGTCCCCTCAGTGGGGTTTAAACAATATGTAATTTGTAACTTCGGGAGGTGATTTTACATAGGTGACCTTGACAAGGAAGCTTCTGAAACTGTAACTGTAGTCCTCAGTGAATCTCAGAGCTTTGGGCTGGGGGATTGCCTGCCTCATCATTCTCATCTGGGGGAATTCCTGTCCCTGGTGTAGACAGGCAGATTGCTTAGATGAGGACTGGGAGCAATCGCATTCAAGTGCCTTCACTCCTGGCACAGGACAGCACAGTACCCAAGGCTGTGTTGGTTGGACAGGGAGGGGAGTGCCAGGACTAAAGCAGGCATTGAACATGAGGTGTCTTGTCAAGTCAGACGAGGCAAGTTTAGAGAAAGTTGAATCAAAACATGAAGATAGGCATAAGCAAACAGGAAAGCTGAATCATCTTGGTGAAGGTAAGTTTTCAAATGATTTTTGCTGAAGCTGTGTTATCTGATTGTGTTTAAATAAGTCATTAAATATTCCAGTGTAGCTCATGTAACAGAAATCCCTTGTTAATGCCGGGGTGTAACAAGTTGTGGATTTACATAGTTAAGTTGGAGTCTCTTTGTGCACAGCTGGGGGCAAAGTGAAGCTTCTCCTTTGCCCAGATCCTCTGCCTGGGTCAGCCACTTTAGACAGCTCCCCCTGCTCTGCTGCTCCTGCACTGCTCCTGGGGTACAGCACTGACAGGAGTGTCCCTTCTGTGCTCACGAGAGCTTCCTGGCTGAGCTGCCAAATCACACATGGAAATCTGAGCTGGAAAACTCTTTCTAATCTGGGGTGTAAACTTACTCATTCCTGCTATGTATCTGCACGGAAGGTAGGAATAGTGCACAGAAGGTAGGAATTTGTTAGGGTGTTGGAAGATGACAGTCCCCAAAAGCTGTCAGCTGTTGGCATACTTGGTGACATCCTACTGAGCCCCCAGTAGCCTTGTCCATGTTCTGTTACTGGGACTGGAATGTCCCCAAGCTGGAGAGTTCTCAGACAAGCAGGAAAAGTGCTTGTGACTTAAACCACTGCTGAGCAACATGTCAGAGCAAACTCCCAGTGGCCTCTTAGTGTCTCCCTGCTGTGAGTGCTGAGTTTAACTTGTAAATGGAGGACTATGTGAAAGTAATTTTTTTTCAATTTGCTCTGCTTTGTTTTAAAAGGCAGGCTGCTGACCTTTTTTTTTATTTTCTCACATCCTTCATTTACATATTAGGAGTATTCACATCCACTTACTAATTTTTCTGAGGTCTTAATTTAATTTAGTTTCTTTAATTTAAGAAGTCCCCAGGTGTCCTCATGGCTTACTCCTCTGAGTGCTGTGCTGCCCAATGGTCTTGTTTTTAATCAGGTGTAATTGTAGTAGCCGTTCCTGGCTCACAAGTTTAAAGTGTGTGAATTTGTTTAGGAAGCTCGTGGCCATTCCTTTGTGGGGGTTCCTGATGCACAACCTTCTGGAATGTCCTGCAGATTAGGAACACATGATATAATACTTAGTTCTTCCCATGACTTCTCTGCTGTCTGAAGAGGAAGGAAGTACGGCCCTAAGATGGAGGCACTTCATTTGAGCTGTGAGGTGCTGGCTTTACCCTGCAGTTACCTCTTTCAAGTAGTCTGATCGAGATCCCTGTCTGTTGTATCTACTTGCCCTTTGTTTAATTTCCCTGGATATCACTGTTCCTTCACACTTTAATGGTCTCTGAGCAGGACTGGCTGACTAGAGAGAGGATGAACTGTGACACATCCTTCATTCAGTGAAATTGCACTTTGGTGATTGAAAAAAATCCCAGAATAGTTTAGATGCTGAATAATCCTGTAGTTTCTTGCTTATGTTAAGCTCTGCTGGAAAGATTTTGCTTCCATAAACCAAAAGTGCAGTTCTGTGTTGCTTGAGAAGTTAATTTTTAAAACAGGCTTTGCTGGAGTATGATACAGGCTGACTGCATAGAAGTGATTTGTGGTGAAGCCAGGATCTTTGCCATGGGAACAGTAATTATGGCTTCAGGCAGCAGGCCAAGAATGTTGTGAGGAAATTCCAGTCCCCTCCTATGGCTTTAGTTAGAGGCTGCAACAAGCTGGCTCTTGTGGCCTCCCCAACAGGCGTGAGCACACATGGGAGCCACATGTTGGTGGCAGGGGACATGGGGTGGCAGTGGCTGTTGGGTCAGCTGGGTGTGCCAAACAGCTCCATCTCACCTGAAAGTGCCACATGCTGCCTTTATGCACCTGGGTCTTCAATTCATGTATCTGCTAATAAAATGGTTGGAGTAGATACTGGATTTTAAGCTCAGGCCTACTTTTCCCTCAATCTGGGACGACTTAGGGAAAGAAAAGGAAAAGAATACATGTGAACTTACTCAACTGGACCTTTTTAATCCTATAAGTGTAGGGAGAGACTCCAGTCTCTGCTATCTGCTTCAGGTACTGTCAGACTGGAAAATGCAGGTGTGCTGGTGCCATGTTTATTGTCCCCTTGTACCAACAAGAAGAGGAAGCATTATTTAATTTCAGATTTCCCCATGGCTCTGCTACAGCTCCTTCAAGCTGTGCTTGGTTGGGCTGGTGTTTGAGCTGTCCTTCCGTAGGTTTTGTATTCCCAGAGTGACTCATCCAGCAGTATTTCTCTCTGATAGGATTTGTGTTGAGCTTTGCCAAGGCCCCCTCTGCTCCATGGCAATGATTTAAAAGCTCAAGGTTGACGAGTAGTTAAGTTTCAGCTTGGGAACAGAAGATCATAAAGCCTGGGTGTGTGCTGCCCTACAGAGCCAGCATGACTGCATTGCTGCAGCAACTTGGAGTTTAGGAATTTTGGGCTATTTAAACTGGCCACACCTTTTATTTGCTCAAAGGGCAGGTTTGTTTCATAGGGTGTCTCCATAGTAGCAAAGACTGAGAAAGTCGGGAGGGGCTGATGGGTGAGTGGGTTGAGGATCCGGCTTTGCTGTGAGGCTGGTGTGTGCTCCAGCTCAAATGCAGCTTGTTGCCAAAGCTGAGAGTGTGAGCAGGTGCTCCCGTGCAGTACTAGAGGGTCTGGTGGCTTTTAGGAACTTCAGGGCCTGTCTGTAGCCCATAGAAATGGTGCCAGTGCTTGCAGCAGTACCATGGTGGGAGACTGCCGTGCTCTGACCAGCTCACCCAGCTTCAAAGGGGCTGGGAGTCTCTGTGTGCCCAGGATGCTGATGGGGAGCGTGCTGTTGGCTCCTCTGGAGAGGTATCAGCCTAAATCTTGTCCAGGCAAAAGGGAGGTTGTAACAGTTTAAAAGCCTGAAGTGGCAGGTGATTGGTGTTGGCTGAGCAGAGTATGGGTTAAAAATAATTGTCCTCTGTGCCTGCCAGATAGGCTGATGCCTCCACCACAGATCCACTGTGTCCATGGAATAGTCTGACTGCTGAGTTGAATTTTATTTGGTTCATGTTATAGGACTTTCTGTGTTTGAATTGGTACATCAGCCATGAACAGTTTGGTGAACTAAATTGAACCCAACTGATCAGTTCTGATCAGATGACAAATTTCATGTCCAGGGATGAGTGACACTGAGCTGGGAAAAGCAGTGTGATGGGATGAAGCTGGAGAGTCTTGAAGTTGCTTTGTGTTGGCCTTAACTTCTCAGCTTCCTGGTGGGGATGCAGGAGTGGTGTATGTTCTTCAGAAGCATTTCAAAAAGATGTTGACTCATGGTTTGTGTTTGTGACCCAAATTGGAATGCTTTTTGCACTGCTTTACCTCTAACTGACTAAATAATGCTGGAGGCAGGAGTGGAGAATAGAGGGAGAACATAAGGGAGCCTTGCTGGACGTGAGTCTTTACTGGAAGACGAGGAAAACTGGCATCCTTCCTAGTAGTTTAAATTTAGTTCCATTCTTGAATCTCAAATCTCTCAGCAAAAAATGTTGGAATGTAACATGAGTGTGATGGTGATGTCATCAGACTGGATTTCTCTTAATAGTTTCTTCACAGAGATTTGAGCTGTGAACTGAAGGATCAGAGCATTCCTGTGTCCCTCTGGGACTGACCTCGGACAGCCCTTGATGAGCTGCTCTGTTCCTCCTGTGCTCCGAGGCATTTTTCTGCCTCTTTGATCAGAGCAGAGGGTTGGTGTGAGCTCCTCAATGATCTGTGTCATTTTTGTGAAAATATTATGGTGGTCTTTTATTGGCTCCACTGTATTTTCCAGTCGTAGGAAAAGTGAAGAACAATGATGCTCATGTTCTCTGGCTTCTTGCAGGACAGATTTTCTTTGGTTTCTTTTCAGAGGGGGGTTTTCAGGTGCAGCTGTTTCCTGCTTTGCTTTCTGTGAGTGCCTGTTAGCTGATGGCCTGTTTGCCTCCAAAATCCACATTTTCCCTCACAAAGTCCTGCTATCCTGAGTCTGTCAGAGCAGTGTAAGATGCTCCACATCCAAAGGCAGAGAATGCTGCTGCTCTGTAAAGTTTCCCCAGTGAGCTGGGGAGAGAAACAGCTTTTTGTAGATCTTGGGCTTGACCAGCCCGTGCTTTCTGACCTTTCTGGTCCTTGTCCCCTTCCTTCCCACATGCCCTGTCTTTTTGACATTGCTTTAATTTTGCTTTCTGCCTGAAAGTTAATATAACTTGTTTGATTTGTATATTTTTGTGGTCGTTCAGCTTGTATTTGTTTTCTAGCCTTTTGCACAGGCAGGATGCAGTTGACTTAGTGTAATCCATTTAAAATAAGTGCTGGATCTTAAGTAGATAAAGGATTATATAGGGCAGCTGGGAATTTCTGTAGCACTTCTAGGTGTGCTGGTAGAAGCTGAGACAATCCCTGGCCTTGTTCCAAAGTGTGGTAAACCAGGTAAAATCCCAGTGGCAGTAAGGCAGTGTGTAGTGTATGTGAATGAGATGTTGCTTTTTAAGCTCTGAAAGCCCGTACAGACTTAAAATTGTTATGACTTGTTAAAATTTTAAAGCAAAACAAGACTTTGAGTTTGAAGGGTGGTCAAAAAGGTAACTGGGGAAAATACGAAATGTTAAGTTGTACCTTGCCTGCCTCTCCCTAGCTCAGAAAAGGGAATGAAGGGAGTGTTGGCAGCAGGGCTACCCCAGAGTGTGATTAAATTAGTGCAGCTTGGGCAAGGGGCCTTCTGTAGCCAGGAGTGTCAGGCCAGAGGAGGCTGCTGGCATGGAAACCCATCCCGGTGGGGTTTCTGTGGTGCCATTGTGCTGCTGACTGGGGATTTGGGTGGTGGAAACAGCCCTACCCTACTCTAGGCAGGGTCTAGCAGTGTAACTCCAGAAGTGGTGGTTGTTTTTGATCAACAGGAAGAGGAGATTTGTTAGTTCAAACAAGGAATTTGATGTGCTGCAAGCGCACTGTGGCTTCTGTCTCGTCATAAAAATACCAGCTGCAAACGAATGGCTGAGCAGAAATGTCAGCATAATTAATGCCTCTGTGAACACGGATGGGAACTGAGGGCTGATGAACTGTATCTTGAAGTGCAGCTGGGCCTCCCCGAAGGACTCAGTACATGCAGCAGGGAGAGGAGCAGTGCTGTTGGTGGATGTGGGTGAGCACTGAGCACCCCACAGCCCTTGGCTGGGTTTGCTTTGTTTTAAACCTAAATTAAATTACATAAAACTTCAGAATTGATAATTTTCCTATTGGGTTTTCCCAGTATAATTCAAAATACCCAGTGGGTATGCTGTTGGTGAGGAAACTCTTCTAAACCTGTTCAGCCAACCAGGCTCATTTTGGTTCCTTTGCCTCTACTGAATTGGATACTTGGTATGAAGCATTTGAATTTATACTATTGTTTTTTTCAGAGTTTCTAATACGTATAGAAAGAAAAGATGAGTCTGGGAAGAGACTGTGGTGATCCCTGCAGTGTAAGGGCAGAGAACTAATCGAGGCTGCCGAGTGCCCACTACTTGGGGCAGGGTCATAGAGAACTGGGTTTCAGCTTGCCTCAGGCTTGATCATTCCAAAAAGCAAGGATTTCCTGTGGTTGTCCAATATCAGCTCCAACAGGAACAGAGGAGGAACACACACCAATGGAAGGTCCTGGTCAATGGAGCCTCCTGGTGCTGGGGACTGGCCCACGTGGCATGGGGATGGCAGCATGATGTGACCACTGCAGCTCCTTGGGGCACTGGATGCACTTGGTGCACTCTTGCACTTCAACAGCCACTGGTGTAAAGGGAGATGCAGGGAATGCCTTTGCTGTGACTGTGCAGTACTGCATGTACTGTCTGTAAACTTCCTTGTGTAGAGAAAAGACCTTGGAATAACTGTGGTTTTCCAGCTACAGCAGTCTTCCCTCTTCGTTTGCATGTACTTCCAGCTGGGAAGCTTACAAATTGACTGCTGCTGCTTTTGATGTCAAACAATCATCCCCTTCTGCCTCCCGGCTCTGGTCACAGTGGGCAGCACAGGCTGTCTCCAAGATAAGAGGGGAGTGCTTTGGAAATTGCTCTGGTTAAAGAGACATGGACATTTGGAGCTTGGCTGCAGTGACATCCTCGTTGCAGGGCTTAGGAGGAAGCCTTCAAATATGTAAGAAAATGTTTATTTTAAACAGGTCATTAGGAAAGTTAAATTCAGGGAATAGAAATTCTTTCCATAATAGTATAAATGCTTGTTTTTCCAGTTTATAGTTTCCTAGTGTTGCCTCCATGAGAGCCAGAGATGTGTGGCTTATTCTCCTGACGTTTCCATGATGGATTGCAGGAGCTGCCCAGTGTGCTTGCACAGGCACATCGAGTTGTACTGGAAGAGCTGGAGTTCTGGATGTGCAGAATTTTACAAGTTAATATTTAAGAACATATTTTAAAACAGTGCAGGCCCATTAAGTCCTGATGTAATGGCTTTCATGAGGCCAAAAACATGTCTGTATGGGTAGGGCTGTGCTTTGGTGGGTAGTCCTTGTCAGTAGCTGCCAGGTGTATCCCGGGCCACAGCATGGAAAGCTGTACCTGCAGTGGCTGCAGCAGTGGAGGCACAAGAGTGTTCTTACAGTAAACTGGGGGATTTCTTTTAGCCTTGGAATTATGCCTTGATTTGAGTCATCAAAGGATGGGATCACAGGCTAATAGCCTCCCGGCCCAGCTTGCCTCTTGCTGTACTCAGGAATTGAAGTGCTAATTAGAACAGCTGTTAAAAGGCCCATTCCTAATGACTGTGCCATGTGAGGAGGAGAGGAGAAGGCTGAGACCTTGGTGTGGGACCTGGTCAGTGCTTGCAGGTGACCAGCAGCAGCACATGAACTGAGGTTTGGAACCTGTCCTAATTCTCCTCTTTGGGACATCAAAGTCCTTGAAGCCTCTTTGAAGAGCTGGCAGTGAGTAGTCAAACGAGAAATTCAAGATTTGAGGGAGAAAGAAAAAAAAACACCCAAACCGTGTGTCTGTAGCTGGGTGTTCTGGGGCTCTCAGTGACCTACTTTCCCAGCCTGTTTGCTGGGGGAGTGCACAGAGCTTTTCTTGTTGCACAGATCCTGTTTCTGCAGGTGCCACCAGATACAGGGCATGTGGAAGATAAGGGTTTCTGGTGCCACAGTGTGAAGCGGGGTATGTTTCCATCGAGGTGGGTGGGAGTTAGCCGAGGCAGGGATGAGCTCGGAGCTTTTTTCTTTTGATGAAAGCCTTTTAGTGTGGCATTTCTGTGGAAGAGTAATGTAGGAAATGATGAGAAAGTGCTCTTATGTGTTAGATCTGTAGTATCGTGTTCGCTCACAATTTACAATGGGATTTGAAGTCTTCTGTGTAACTTACTTGAAATTAAGCCATGCTGATTGTAAGCTGTATTGTGTATGCAAGTATAGATTGTACTAGGGATCAATTTGTAGTCGTGTTTACTTTTGTCTCAGTAGTGCTTTTGTGCCTCCTACTTGGTTTAGTCCAGTCCTGGTCAGTTGAGGTGGTTTGGGTGACTTTACAGAGAATGCTGTTACCAGAAGACGCCTTCCACCAGATCAGGGTGCTCCAATCCCTGTCCAACCTGGCTGTGAACACTTTCAGGGATGGGGCATGAAGTACACAATTTTCGTTCATAACTGCCAAGTCATACCCGAACAGTTTTGGCAGCCTCAGTGAAAATCCTGTGGGATAGGAGTAGTCAGAAACCTGTTTTGCTGGGTATGGCAGGAGAAGGTACCTGTTGGTGCACAGCACGGCGTGTAGTGGCTTCACTCAACTCAGCAACACTCCAGCCCCAAGATCCCTAATCCTGAGCTGAAAAGAGATACTGGATACTGCATTACCAAACTGGATCTGACTGATATTTAATTCATGGAGGTGAGCTTCACTGCCCACTGTCAGTATGTTTTCACTTACACTTGTGTTCAGCTCCTCTCCAGCTTTCTCTCAGTTGTTCTGCTTTAGGAGTGCCTGGGTAGAATTGAGTAAAATGCTGTCTGTTTACCTTTCGTCTGTTCTCTTCCAGCGGGGACCTGACGAGCTTTTCTCTCCTTGTGTTACTAACGGACCCTTTATCATGAGCAGCAACTCTTCTTCTGCAGGTAATATTGCGTAGAAACAAGCACAGCAATTGTTTCTAGGTATTGCAAGTACTGTGAGGAAGTCTGGATTTTCCTACTTAGTTGTAATTTTAAAATCTCTTCATTTTTAGTGCTTATTAGGCCTTTTATAGGACAGTGCTGAATAATAAATAATAAACTTCTGCCAAAAACACCAGGCCAAGTGGAAAGGAGTAAAAGCAGCAACCTGGGGTTAGTGGCTCAGGCCTGCACTAGAAGTGTGGGTGGGTGGGTGTGTGCTGTAAACAGGCTGTGAAATGGCCACTGGAGAGTTGATTCCATTGCAGTGGCATTCAGCTGCGTCACAGCCATCATGTAATTTGGGGGGAAAAGAGAGTAAAACCATGTGTCTTCAGACTCGAGTTAACTTAGACTATGGAATTAACCTGTAATAGAGCAGTAGCTGGCTGGGGAGCACAGTCTGTGTGTCAGCAGCTGGGGAAGAGTGTGCTTGTTCCTCCAGACCCTCCTCATCAGCAGTAATTCTTGCTTCTTACAGCTAATGGAAACGACAGCAAAAAGTTCAAAGGCGACAGTAGAAGTGCTGGGGTCCCATCCCGAGTAATCCACGTCCGTAAGCTCCCCAGTGACGTCACAGAGGCAGAGGTCATTTCTCTGGGCTTACCTTTCGGCAAGGTCACCAATCTTCTAATGCTGAAAGGAAAAAACCAGGTATTGTCTCCGTAATTGAAAGCAGGGGTTGTGTCAAAGGCTCGATGAGTCTGTCATCAGGAAACCACCTCCAAATTGTTTAAACAGCTGCCGTGTGTTAGGAGTCAATAACTTCTGCATACTCTTATTTTACTTTTCTGTGATTATCCCATGAGCTGTAGAAAATACTATTTTCAGGCTGCAGAAGGAGCTCAGTCCATAATTGCAGGTTGTCACTTATAATTAGCGTGAGGCCTGGTTTGGAAATTGCAGGCCAGGGGATTATTTGAGCAGCAGTGTTATGAGTTGGCCTTTTTCACTCGAGCTGGCTTGACAGCCGAGTTAGCAGTGTGCAACGTGGCCTATTGAGGACACCTTTCCAGATCCAGTAAATGAGCTGGGTAAGGCTGAAACACTCTTGGGTAATGCAGGAGGTGTGCACTAATTTGGTAACTAAAATTGCCTTGCCAATTAAGGAGTAAAAAAGCAAGCCAACTTTAATCATTGCTTAAAATAATGTCTTTAATATTAATTATGGAAAGGTGTCTCTGATATATTGCATGGTGTGATTATACATAAGTGCTTACTGCAGTGACTTGCTACAATCCCTTACATTTGTGTTCTCAGGGAGAGAAGCCCCTGAGGGTACAGAACAGCAAGGGGGCCTTCATGCCCAAGAGAGAAGTGAAGAGTGGATTATTGCTGTAATTTTGTGTTCTTGCAGACACTTGTGTCTAAATACACTTAGCGTGGAGATCTTAGGGTGAGATTGAAGATGTGACTTGTGTGTGTTGGGTTTGACTTCCAGGCTTTCATAGAGATGAACACAGAGGAGGCAGCCAACACCATGGTGAACTACTACACCACTATTGCTCCTATGCTCCGGAACCAGCCCATCTACATCCAATTCTCCAACCACAAGGAGCTGAAGACAGACAACTCTCCAAACCAAGCAGTTAGTTTGTTCTCTGTGTTGTCATCCCAGGGTGGGGGGACAGCCAGATCTCGGCTGGTGGTTTGAGATCCAGGGGCTTGAGTAATGTCTGGTGCTTGAGGATGTTTGTCTCTAATGCTTGAAAGATTTCTGTGAAGTGCAGCCCCAATAGGGCAGAACTCACCTGTGGTAAAGCACAGCCTGGTGCAGCTTTGAGGCAGCAGCACCTGAACCCAGCAGGTCTTCAGGTTCTGTCTGGGCCCTCTGTGCAGAGGGGGGAAAAGTTCCTGTTTTCAGCTCAGCTGCTCTTGGCGAACTTTTAGGACAGGAACACTGGAAAGAAGTTCAAGTTACTTGTGAGTCTTTATCAGAGGTGGCTGCCAGTACATCCCCTTTGCCTCCTCTCACTTTTCAGGATCAGAGCACTCAGTGCTGTGCAGGGGGAATGCTGCAGTTGGGTGGTGTTGCTGTTGCTGCTCTCGCAGCTGGAGCCACATCAGTGTTCTGTGTGTGAGGGGCACACCCCCAGGCAGTTCTCACTCCTGGATCTCTGTGGCAAATGTACATCAGTCTTTTAGTGTTGTCAGCTTCTCTGTGATTCTGGAGATTGTATATCACCCCAGAAAGAGCCTCAGGTTTCCCTTTTTCTAAACAATGGAATAATTTTACTGCATCCATTGATGCTGAGCAAGGTTTTGCAGTAGCACAGGTACTGCATGTTCGATTTAGTTTGTGTTTTTGCATTGCCCGTACTGGTTGGGTTGGCCGTTGTGATCGCTGCCCCATCCAGCTGGTTGCTTCCTATAGCAGGAAGCTCTAGGAAAGCCGACAGTGTGTTTTTGCAAGCAGAGGTTGTGGGTCTGACAAGGTGTTTGGTCCTGCAGCGTGCCCAAGCAGCTCTGCAAGCCGTGACCACAGTGCAGACCGGGAGCCTGGCGCTGGCAGCCACGGCTGCAGCCGTCGACGCGGGAATGGCAATGGCTGGCCAGAGCCCCGTCCTCAGGATCATTGTGGAGAATCTCTTCTACCCCGTCACTCTCGATGTTCTGCATCAGGTAAAACACACAGCCACAACTGCTTGAAGTTCCTGGAGGAAGAGGCAGCAACAGCAGTGTTTGCACTTGCAGTCTCTGGCTTGTGTTTTTACAATGCAAGTTCTGAACAGAGCTGTCAGATTTCTCTGGAGACCTGACACCTGCAGGAGATTCTGCTCACGTTGGTCCCACTCTGGACAGACTTTAATTTCCAGAGGTTTGATTCCTGGTCCACTTCATTTGGATTGATCACAGTTATTGAAGTTTTCTCTAGGTTTTAGCAAAAGTAGCTGCTCCTCATCATAACACCAGGGCAGAGGAAGCAAATACAGTGTTCAGGAGCCATTTAGGCACTGGCCAGTTTGCACAGTTACAACTGTCTGCTGCAATTGCTTAACTTCCTCTTCATGTTTAAAATGCAGGCTTGACTGCATTCAAGAATCCCTGATATTCCTGGAAAAGGTCCAGTTTGTGAATCTTCCCGTGTAATAATGCATAACAAACAAACTATATTTAGGGGGAGGTTAAGTCACTCTGGTGTGTCCTAGGCCAATGCCCATGATGTGGTTTAAAACGTTCAGTGTTTTTCAGTTGGAAGCTGACAGCTGTTTCTGCATGTGATAACAGAGATCAATATGAAACTATCGTACTGGAAATGTGATAATAAAATGTGCAAATATTACCTTGCAGATCTTTTCCAAATTTGGTACAGTCTTGAAAATCATCACATTCACAAAGAACCACCAGTTTCAGGCCCTGTTGCAATATGCTGACCCCATGAGTGCTCAGCATGCCAAACTGGTGAGTGCTGCACACCTGGATTACTCTCACTTGGGTTTGCCTTGGTTAATCCAAGCTCAGGTGGTACTGGGGGGTGCTTGGGGGTGTCCTGCTGGGCTGGCACGAGCAGGTGGGAGGGAATTGCCCTCACACACAGTGCGGGTGGCTCAGGGGCTGCCAGAGGGGCTGAATGAGGCAGAGGTGTCTCCACGCAAGATACCTGCCTGTCCCCAGGTGGAACCCTGGGATGGCCTAACGCCTCTCTGAGGACTGGTTTGTTTCCTCACAGTCTCTAGATGGACAGAACATCTACAATGCCTGCTGCACACTGCGCATCGACTTCTCCAAGCTCACAAGTCTCAATGTAAAGTACAATAATGACAAGAGCAGAGACTACACCCGCCCAGACCTGCCCTCTGGGGACAACCAGCCCACTCTGGACCAGACCATGGCAGCTGCTTTTGGTGAGAGTTCAGGAAGTGGGAGCAGGACAAATCCAACTGGTGTGTATGTCAGTGGGGGAAGGGGAAGGGGCGTCATCCTGGTGTATTTGGTTAAAAATTTTACAATACAGTGACTAAGGAAGAGCATTTGGGAGTAGCTGAGGATCACAGTAGTGCAAAGCGTCGGGCGGGTCCCGGCTATCGGTGCCTCTGCCGCCACCTGGTGTTCCCCCGCAGCCGGTCCTGTGGACAACTGGGCGGGTTCAGCACTTACTGGAGCGGTTGGGTTGTGTCCTGGTCACAGTTCATCCTCAGGGCTGTTCTGATAACGATATCCTTGGAGCTCTTCCAGAACAGCAGAGTTAGCAGAAGGAATCGTTTTTGTAATCTCCTGAAGTTCAGTGTTAAAGGAGAGTAATTTTTGAATTGCTGGTGTGTATTTTAGGGTTCAGCTTTCAACTAAATTCTTGTGTTGAAGGGCAGATCAAGACATTCCAGCTAACTTTAGGGGAGTTTAGGTTAGATATTAGGAAAAGGCTCTTCTGCCAGAGGGTGGTTGGGCACTGGAACAAGCTCCTTGGGGAAATGGTCACAATGCAAGCCTGAGAGAGTTGAAGAAGCGTTTGGACAATGTTCTCAGGCATATGGTGTGGTTGTTGGCTACCCTGTGTAGGGCTAAGAGTTGGGCTTGATGATCCCTATGGGTCTCTTCCAGCTCAGAATATTCTGTAGTTCTGGGAAGTCTAGCATTTTCCTGCTGTTGTGTGTCTTTGCATAATGTGTATGTCTTTCCCAGGTGCCCCAGGAATAATCTCTCCTTCTCCATATGCAGGAGCTGGCTTTCCTCCTACTTTTGCCATTCCTCAGGCTGCAGGTACTGTATTTCGTAAGTTGATAGTCTGTGTAGGTTTTCTGTTGCTGAAGCATCTTGGTGTTTTAAAGCAAAGTAATGGTGTTTTTGTTGGGGTTAGCCATGTAAATTCTAAATGCTGGCACTTGGGCATGGTAGGGACTGGTGTTCCAGTACAATCACCTCAGCTAGGATTGCTGTGTGCAACTGCAGCATCTCTGGCCAGTGTCCTGGTGACAGGAGGAAAATACGTGAAGGATGGCAGAGACAGTAAAGGCAGGCTTTAAAATAACTGAGGGACACAGGGAAGAGATACAAGCTCTTGTGCTTTGAATTTCCTCATGTGGTTGCAGAGGTTGGGAATTCACTTCGATAGCTGTAAATGTGGTCAAAACCAAGGAATTTGACTTTTTTTTTTTTAATATTTTGAGAAAGCTGGTATTTAAACATGAGCCTTGTTACATGTGCTGAAACAGTTGCACTGTGAAGTTCAGAGCTCGTGTTCCAGGTAACAGACCATTGCTGCTTCCAGAAGTGGCCAGGAATCTGAGATGAAAGCTGGGGGTGCTGAACACACTCATCAGAGCACCAGCCTAAACAGGCTTTGCTGGGACTCTCAGCATTCCAAGCCATGTTGACTTTCTGGGAACCTAATGGAATTTCCTTGCTTATGACAAACAAGCACAGACCAAGCTGTTAAGGCAGTGCTGTTTTGGGAAACAGGAAGGGCTGCTTTGGAGAGTAATCCATGGAACTGATCACTAGTAGTTGTTTCTTGAGCTCTAAAGCTCTTGCCCTTGGAGGGACCAGTACAGGAGCTGCCAGCTGGTTCTGAGAGCAGCCTAGGAATGCCTGTAAATCCAGCTGCAGTGGTTCCTGTTCATGAGGGCTGGGTGATGGTGGCACAGGGTGCCTGGTGATTGCATGCACGGTGAGAGCACGTTGTGCATGCCCTGGTTGGACGGACCCTCCCCATGCCCCGCGTGTGACTCCTGCCCTGCACAGCAGAGCTGAGGCTTTGTGCTCATCCGCTGCTTGTGAAATGCGTGGCAGTGCTGAGGAACCTGCTCAGCACCAGGCACTGCAAGAGCAAATCCTGTTAGAAACCAGAACATTTCCTGCAGCACCAAAAGCGGAGGCTCCTGTTGCCCTTAGGATACGTGGTCACTGTTGGGAATGATGACTTGCATGGTTCAGAGGGTGTGCTGTTTTCCCTTCTGGTGCAGCAAATACACTAGAGTACATGCTGTTAATTCTTTACTGGTTAATATTCTTTAATTTCCAGGCCTGACAGTTCCAACTGTTCCAGGAGCACTAGCTCCTTTGGCTATTCCAGCAGCAGCTGCGGCGGCTGCAGCAGGACGGATTGCCATTCCCGGCCTGGCTGGGGCAGGGCACTCCGTGCTGCTGGTTAGCAATCTGATCCCAGAGGTTAGTGCAGTCCTAACTTTACTTTTTTCTCCTTTCTGTTATCTCTGTTTTCACTTTCTGAACACAAATTGGGCTGAAATTCCTTGAAAGTGAAATCTTGCTGTATCCAAAGGAAGCGGCATCGCTAGAGCAGCTGCTGCCACACTCTGCTGGTCCCACGAGCAGAGCAGTACTCTAGTTCTAGTTGCTGAAGGGAAATGGGAAAGTCCATCTCAAATTGAAATTGCTCTTCCTTGGTTCAAAGCCAAGGATGCTGCCTGCCTGCTCTTGTCCCCCAGAGACTACAATGCCTGTCCCTTCCTCCCTCTTCTGTTTGGAGTCTCCCTGCCATTCCCATGGAATAGTGTCATTTGGATCACAGAATAGCCATGTTCATTCCTTTTCCTTGGCATGTTGTAGTTTTTAATACATTAATTCAGAACTACAGAGAGGCTTCATGCTGATCTTTGCTCTTTCTGTGTAGTGTCTGGACCCCTGCCAGCTTGACCTTGTACCTGTGCAGTATTTCCTCTGCCATGTGCTTGCACATTTCCCCCTTCCAGGATTCCTGGAAGTTTTTCCTTAGCTAAACCCCTTAACAGCTCACAGTTTACATTTTCAATTCTGCTTAACTGAGTGAGTTGAAATATTTGGGTTTCTTTAAAAATAAAGCAAGCAATATTTGAACAAAAGTCTTCTTTAACAAAAGACAGCACTGTAAGGGAATTGGATATGGGGGGCTCAGATTTTCCTTCAGTCAGCCCCTGGCTCTGGTTGGATTGAAAGTGTAGAACCTCTGGTGTGCAGCAGAGTTGATGAGGCTCTGCTGAAGAGCTGTAACTGATGGGACTGTGCACACACGTTAATAGCACTTTGCAAAGCTGTAAAACTTACCAGTGCAGAGTCACCACAAAACCTCTTTGGATCAAAGGGGAAGCCTGGATGTGATGAATGATCAAAATGTTTTAACTCTGGATGAGATGAACCAATTGGATCATGTTTCATACTACTCTTACCTGTCATTGCTGTTCTCTCCAGGGCATGAAATAATGGCAGGGGCTGTGAAACAGCTTTGGGATTTGCTGCTCATGCTGCCTGAGAACTGCTCTGCCATTTCAGGGACTCATCTGTGGCTTATTCCATCATAAATCTTGAGAGCTGGCATCGTTATTCCTCATTGGTGTGATGCTGCCAAGCGTGTGCTCTGGGGATGCTGTTGGGTGCCTGGATGGCAGTGGCAGGACAAGGGGCTGTGCTCCACCTCTCTGATTTCTCACAACACTGAGCAGTGCCACTGGGCACAGCTCTGTTCAGGCAGGAGCAGGCACTTATTTCATGCCCTGTGTTTTTTGAGGAGCTCTTCACTCTCCATCCAGCTTGTCTTTGGGCTAGAGAGACTTTGGGACTTGGACTGAAGCTGTGAACTAACAGACATGAAACTTTTTCCATTGCCTGTATAATCAGTGTTGTAGAAACTTACCTGTGCCACAACCAGTTAGTAACGAGACAGTATTGCCTGGAGTGACTGCTCTGTCATGGGGTTTTCCTGAATGGGAATCATGGGAACTGAAATGGCTCTGATTTTCCTTTCACAAAGAGTGGGATCAGGCCATGGGGTGAGAAGGGGAACAGACTTCTGCAAATGAGGTACCAGTTCCTTCATCCAAGTGCTTCCAGGAGACCTTGGAGGGGGCTTTGGGGCAGTACAGCTGCTCATCCACATGATCTGTTCGCTTAAAGCAGTGCTTGGTATCCAAGGTGGTGGATGTTCCTTGGTTTTTAATAGCCAAGCACTGTGGTACAGATTGCTTCATGCACTGCCTGGCCCCAGAGCAGCAGAGGCAGTTGTTTGTGACTTGGTCTATGAAGTCATTTCTTCCAAGGAATTCTTGTAAACGGAGAAAATATTTCTAGTCAAATTTTAGGGAATGCCATTGCGATTGAATTGGATTTCGCAGCCTGTGGAAGTCACTCCGTGGGGATACTGTCTCTTACGTCTTTGTATATCTGAAGTAAAAATGCCTTTTCTTTATCATTGTGTTCCACTAGGTAAAACCTATTAACTGTTTCTGTAAGCGAGTTATTGTATGTAGAATTCTATAAATCTGACTGATGGAACACTACATATTCCTTATGTATTTACTGACCTGTGTTTTTTGCTACTTTTTTCTTTTCTCCCCATCCCTGAATTTTTTTTCTTCCCCTGATCCGGAATTTCTTTGCCAACTGACTGCACGGTACTTCTGCTTCCTGTTGTTGCTTGAAACAAAAAATAAAAACATTCCCCTTCCAAAAAAAAAAAAAAAAAAAAACAAAACAAAAAAAAAAAAAAAAAAAACCAAAACACACACCCTGCTCTTCGGAAACCAACCTGCCCTTCAATATTAACCATCTTGAAAACTTCATCATCCATCAACCAATTTCGCCATTTCCTGCGGGGACTCTGCCCTTCCTCGTTGTGGACGATTTGTGCAACCTCGCTCTCCCCTTCGATTCCTTACCTCTTCCCTGTCCCTCCGCTGCCTTGCTCTGCTGTTCTCTAAAGAGAGTTACACCCCAATGCCTCTTTATTCTTTTCGGTATGTTATTATTCACACTTTTTATTACCTTGTTTTTCATTTATTTGAGATTACTTTTTGATACTTCAGAAATGTACAGTTTGCAGTTTGCCCTTTTTTTTTTTTTCCTTTTTTTTTTTTTTTTTTTGAATGCATAATTTCAGTTTTACATTGTTTACTTAGTTTGCTGTTTAATTTAGTTTGCCTTTGGTTTTGGTTCAGTTCTGCATGGGTTATTGCTTTGCATGTCTTTGATAAAAGTTTTAAATTGTGAGAGCATGCAAAATTGTCCAGTCTTCTGGCAGTAAGATTTTGGCTTTTTGCTGAAACCCAATGTCTTTTCTTTAATGTATTGTTCCATTATTATTCTGCTATGTAAGAATTCCCTTAATTAGAGCAGAATATGTAACCATGGTTGGAATGAGATCAGTTCTGGTTGGGAATGGATGTTTTTGCTGTTGGATTGATTAGCTGATGTTAAGTTGAATGAGACTTTGTTTTGTTTCCCTACCTAAGACTGTTTTTGTTTACTCCCTCTTTGAAGGAGTCTATGGTGATGTGCAGAGGGTGAAGATTTTATTTAAGAAGAAAGAGAATGCCCTAGTTCAGATGTCTGATGGGAACCAGGCCCAGCTTGGTAAGCTTGGGAGTGTCAGACTCTGTAGAGTAAGAGACAAAATGGGTAGTTAAAGCTTTAATATTGTCACTTTGTTCTCTTGCAAGAGAAGACCCAAAACCCTGAATGTGTCTGTGCCTTGTGGCTGTGGGGCAGCTCTGGGGCATGGGTTGGCTCATGGGTGTGAGAGGGAAGCAGGTGAAACTGAGGGACCCTGCAGGGTGTGATGTCTTTGAGGGCAGAACTAGAGTGAAATTCTGGCTTTGAATTCATGTCTGAACAAAACTGAAGTGCCCCTGCAGTCAGGTGTGTCCTCCCCCTTGCAGCCATGAGCCACTTGAATGGGCAGAAGCTCCACGGGAAGCCAATCCGTATCACGCTGTCCAAGCACCAGACAGTGCAGCTGCCTCGTGAGGGCCAGGAGGACCAAACCCTGACCAAGGACTATGGGCATTCTCCTCTACATCGTTTCAAGAAACCAGGCTCCAAAAATTTCCAAAACATCTTTCCCCCTTCTGCCACTCTTCATCTGTCCAATATTCCGTAAGTATCCACAGGGCATCTGAGTTTGGCTGAGTATTGAAGTGTTTGCAGTCTCAGTCTGAGAGCAGCCACAGGCAGCTCTGTGCTGCTGGCAGGAGAGCTACCTCAGCTCCCTGTTCTATCTCCTTGCCACACCAAGAGGCTGCTAGTGGGGAACTTAGAAAAGTCTCTGATGAGAGTTATTTTTTTGAGGTTAACTTGGTCTGTCAATGTCTGTTTGACTGGAAAAACTGTTTGTTTCAGACCCTCAATAACTGAAGAAGATCTTAAGATGTTATTTTCAAGCAATGGTGGGACGGTCAAAGGATTCAAATTCTTCCAGTAAGTGTTTTGTCTTACATCCTCTCCTTATGCTGGGCTTTTCCATGTGGGAAGGGTGGAAGTATTTAGTTCCAATCAAATCCCAGCTCAGGCTCAAAAAGGTGAGAAGAATCCTCACTAATGCAGCATTTGACTATGGAATATAGAACTGAGTGAGCAGTTGGGCTGTGGGTGCTTGATACAGAGATACTCCTCTGTGCAGAGAGTGAGTGTAGTGCAAGTACCCAGAGGGGTTAGTAGTTCTCTGCCAGCCCCGCTGAGTGCTGGATGGGAGAACTTGGATCGAGTTGGGGAAACTCCTGCAGTTGAACTGAACATGCCTGAAACTTGTGTCTTGTCAGGAAGGACCGTAAAATGGCTCTGATCCAGATGGGCTCTGTGGAAGAAGCCATTCAGTCCCTCATTGAGCTCCACAATCATGACCTGGGGGAGAACCATCACCTGCGCGTGTCCTTCTCCAAGTCCACCATTTAGAGCTTGGGAAGGCCTGAAACAAAATGGACTTGACTTAAAAACCTGTGGGGTTCAGCCTCAACCTTAAAAGGCTGGACACCAAGGTTTCAACTTCCATCATTCCAGAAAAAAAAAAAAAAAAGCCACTTTAAAAATGCAGCTGAAGTGACCTTAAAAGACCAGAGATTTTATTTTTTTAAAGAGAAATCAGTTTACCGGTTTTTAAAAAAAAAAGAAAATTAACTCTAATTCCTCTTGCTAACCTTGCGGTGATGGGTAACAATCTTGACTGTTCCAATAAAAATCACAAGTTCAAGTTTACACTATGGAACCTGCTCTGGGAAATTCCCCTCCCCTCCTGCTCCTCCTCCCCCAAAAAGCAGATCCCAACAAGTTTATCAGGTTTCACATTGATGCCTTTTTTTAATTTCTTTACCCACCCATGCCTTGAAAGACCTAAAACCACTGTGTGAATTCACTGTAGCGCCTTGGAGTCAGGATTGTGGTGACCAGGAGCTCCCAACCCGCCCAGCACAACACTCGGTTGCATTGATCCCACCTTACCTGTGCACCTGCTGTCCTGTGCCTTAAACCTTCTACTTCTTCGGGGAAAACATCCGAGCTGCAGGGAGGGGATGGGCAGAGCCGAGGGGGAGGAGTGGCTCTGGCTGACGATCAGCTGGGGGAGCTGGCAAAGTGGATAAAGGAAATCCTGGGCTGTGACTCGGGGCGGCCGTACCCCGCTGCCCGCGAGTGTCCTGATCCCCGCGTGTCTTGTGCCACTTCCCAGTCTGCTCGTGGGTCATTGCCACCTGCAAACTCAGGTGGGGGTCACCCAAGATCCTTTGTGACACTCGGACTGAGCAAAGGTCTGGGTGGGGGAGCATTCCCAAGGCCAAATCACATTCCAGTGTCAGGAGCAAGCCCACGCGCTCTGCCCTCACAGAGCATTGGTGAGGGAAGAGCCGCTGTGGGACACTTGTGAAGTTGAATCAGAGTTTGTCAAAATTGTGTGTGTATATACCTAAACGCTTGGCTAGGATTTGGAGAATCCTTGGATATACCCCATGATTAGAAAGGCGCCTGCAAGGCACCTTCGTGCCCCTAATTGGAGATTAAGAGGCCGCTGTAGCTCCGCCATCGTTCTTAGAGCATGTCTTCAGCATTTGAGCTTTTGTTTGAATCCTTGTATTATACTTTGATGCCGTTGCTGTCCTCTGTGCCTAGCAATATTTCCAGTTGACCAAATATTCTAATCTCTTTATATGCAAAAGAAATAGTTTAAGTACCTTTTATAGAATGATAAGATGGTATAAACGTAATCTAAATTTACTCCTTTGTGGTATTACCCATGTATACTGTACTTTATTTTCTTTGTTTTGTAATTAAAGCTGTAGGGCAGGAGTAGTTTCCAGGCTGAGGTCGTGGCTGAGGATGAGCAGAGCCAAGGGTGTGAGAGAACGAGCACAAACAGCTCGGGAATGGAAGGAAAAGGACCCAGGCTAAAGATTTTTTACCTTTTGAACCTATAAGCCCAGATGTTGTTCTAGGAAGGGAATTTATTAAAAGTAGAATGCAGCAGATCGGGTTTTCCCAATGATACAACCATTTGTTTTGTTTTTTTTCTGGCTTACAACTCTTTCCCGGGCCATTCTGCCTTCTATTCCGTGTGATCCGATGTTGCCTTACATTTCCCTCTAACCTGCAACCTGTTCGGATGCAAAATAACAAGAATCTTGTACTTTTTTTCAGGGTTTTTCTGCAAATTGTGGACCAAAGTTTGTTTTTTAATTGTCTTAGTGTTGCAAGTTCTGATTTCCTTGCTTGGTGTGGGAGCTCTTGACTTGCCTAGCACTGAGTGTTTGGAAAAGTCTTAACTTTCTGTAGTTCCTCCCTGGACTCTCAAGGATGTGAATTATGCTGGAGAAGTGTGTGAGGTCCGAGTGAGGGTCTGGCTGGGGCTGTGGCGTGCTGGGTCCCCCCCCGTTGGCAGAGGAGGGCGAGACCCCCGGTGCCAGCATCACCCCGGCTGCTTTTGGGTACCTCTAAATCTGGGTGAGCCATGCTGGAGCCAGGGATCTGCCCCTGCAAAAGCTCCCTCGGGGCCCTGCCGGTGTCCTGTGCTCAGGAAGGCACAGCCCGGGGGTCTGTTGGCTTGTCCCCTCCCCATTGCAACACCCGCTCCTCCCACAGGGGGACCCAGCCCAGTGGCACTGGGGTAACTGGCCAGTGCCCCCCATCACGCTTGCCCCAGCACTGGGGAGGCTCCTGGGGCCGGGCCCTGGCCAGGACACACTGGGTGTCCTGTGCAAATTGCAGCTGGATTGGGGTAACCGGGCCCCTGGCACGGCAGGTGCTCCCTTCGGATCCTGTGTTTGCATGTAAAGAATGTGAGTAACTAAGGGTGTACATATTTATAATTTTTTTATACCTGTTGTAAGACATGAGGGGCAGCAAAACCCAGTTTTTTATGGTGACCAGATGTATTGTATATTTTGATAACAGCAATTCCAGGTTCAGTATTGTGGAAGGTGGGTGGGGAGGGGAAGCGTACACACCATCAGAATTCCATTGCCTCTTTCAAAGAATGTTTGTAATGCAAAAAGAAAAGAAATTAAAACTATTTTATAACAACCTTTGTACCTTTCTGTAGCTCCATTATTTCCTGTTGAGATTGTAGAAGCAGTTGGTGCCCAGTCTGTACTTGTGCTTTCAATAAATTCTTCTGTATCCTTCGCTCCTGATCTTCCTCCTCTTTATTGTGCCTGTTTTGCTTCTTATTTTTCCTTCTCATGTAATTCCAGCTGCCTCATTTTTTTATAACTTTGACTCTTCACACACTCTGGGCTGGCAGTGTGTCCCTGTCTCTGGGGAGCATGGGATGGGGTCTGGCCCTCCCACCCCTCGATGCCAGCCCAGAGCCCCAAGGCCTGAGGCTGTCAGGCCCTCACTGATGTTCTGCCTGTGTCACACTCCAGCACTTTTTACTTCATGTTCCTAAACTTTCCATATGTTCCAGCTAATATCCATGAAAAATAACTCACTTTGAGTCAAACCCTCCTCTCTCTAGTCCTGTGCTGTAGCTGTGGGGCTGGATGTGCCACTCTCCATCCCGTGGGAGGAGGTGCAAGTCCTGTTCCCTCCATGAGATCCCAGAAGAGCATCGTGCTTCCTTAGGGATCTGGTTCTTACCTGCGTGCTCAGCTCTGCTCGAGCTCCTGTCCAGAAGTCACCTGGTGTCCTGGGGGGCAACACAAGCCCCTCACTGAGCTCCTACTGTGGCTCTGCTGTCCCAAGCCAGCATTAGGCTCCAGCATATTCCGCAGGCGTAGGCACAGCCCCTGGGCTCCAGGGTTACCGAGGGGGTCCTGCTGGAGCTGGGGGCTGCTGAAAGGGACCACTGTTCTTCCTTGAAAGTCTAATAGGATTTGTAACAGCTGCCTCTCCCGGTCTCCGTGCTCGTATGAAAGCCGCGCCGAGCGGGATGCGTTGCTGCCCCGCAGGAATGAGCAGGATCATCATTCCTGGTTTGGTTTCCCCCAGTTCACTGGGCCCCAGCCCAGGCTTTGCATCCATCGCGGGGATCTCTGTGCCCATCCCTCGCCCCTCGGACGCTGATCGGCTGCTGGCGCAGCCGCGGGCAAAGGATCGATGGGGGCAGCGATGGACGGGATCCCCATGGGAAGGGTGGCCGCATCCTGCCCCGGCTCTGCCCATCCATCCCATCCCACCCCTTCCCACAGCAGAGCCCCCCGTGCTGCCGGGCTCTTCCCGGCCTGTGTCCGGCAGTGAAGGGAACTTCCCTAAAGCTGCCTTTTAAGCGTGAAAACACGTAGGGAAACCGGGGCTGTTCCAGGGGGAGCGCCCACGTGTCTGCGCCGACCGAAGGGCCTTTCCAGCTCCTGCTGAGACCAGGGGAAGGAGCGCCCTGCAGAATGAGCACCCTGAACCCCGGCCTTCCACGTGCCCCCGGCACAGCTGGGTGCAAAACTGGAATTGTCCGCCTGCAGGAACCCTAAATCTGTGATCCCTGGCAGGGAGCAAAGCAAGCCCGGGGATGGAGGGCGGGGCTGAGCCCTTTGTGTGTCACAAAGCCGGGGGGTCCCTCCCCTGATGCTCAGCCGGGGGAGGCAGTGACGGGGACGAGCCGGGGACTCCTGGTAGAGGGGGACATGGGACAGATGCCCTGGCCCAGCCCTGACCGGAGCTGATGGGATGGGGGGCTGGCAGCCCCTCCTGCTGCAGCCCAGTGCGGGGCCGGGAGAAGGACGAGGATGAGGATGCAGATGAGGATGCGGATGGGGATCCTCCCGCTCCCTCCCGGCCCCGCAGGTCCCCAAGTGATGCTGCGGCAGCTGCTGGGGGGGTTGCCCAAAAGGGGGGCCGAGGCTGCGGGAGCGATGCGGGGCTGGCAGTTGCCATGGAAACCGGTGGGTCAGAGGCAGCGGGAAGCGGCGTGTGACGCCATCGGCACCGCAATGAGCCGTGAGCGCGGGGGCGACGCGGGGCTGGTGGGCTGGGAGCTCCCGCACCCCCCCCCGACCC
>VXBX01007780.1:158369-170186 GCA_013400415.1 Scytalopus superciliaris | reverse complement strand
TCCCAGCCCCAGCCCCGGAGTGAGCAGCGTTCGCCCCGCAGCCCCCTCGCACCCCAAAATCCCCGCACACCCCCCCCAAGCCGGGCAGAGGCACTGCCGGACTCCTCTGCAGCCATGGGGCTGAGTCCTGCTCCTGTCCTTATGCTGCTGCTGCTGCTGCTCGGGGCCACGGTGAACGGTGAGTGAACCCCCCGAACCCCGGGATGGGGACAGGGCAGTGGCATCTCCAGCACGGGGAGGGATCTTGCCAAGACGCCCAATTCCTGCCCCCACCTGCAGCCAGGTGACGCCACAACCCACAGGGAGGGGTGCGGGAAGGCCAGGCAAGGGACATGGGAATGACACTGTCCCCGTGTCCCTCAGCTGACACGGCCTCTCTCCTGCAGGGCAGCCCCGAGGACGGATCCTGGGGGGCTACGAGGCCAAGCCCCACCTGAAGCCGTATATGGCCTCTCTGCAGCTGGATGGGCAGCACATCTGTGGGGGCTTCCTCATTGCTGAGCAGTGGGTGCTGAGCGCTGCCCACTGCACAGAGGAGACGTGAGTTGGGGGGGTCAGTGCACCTCTCCGTGCTGGGGGGGCTGCTGGGCTCAGCCCAAATCCCACTCCGTAGCCCTGACCCCGGTGTCAGAGCGCGGGGCTCAGGTCCCACCTGAGCGAGGGCTGGGCAGGGGCTGCAGGAGTAATGGGTAACCCTGGGGGGCTCTCTGGCCCCCCACAGCACCCCGATTCCATGGCTGGGTGCAGCGACACACCCAGCTCTGTTTGTCCCACACTCTGACTCTCTTCCAGGAATGGCAGACTCCTTGAGGTGCTGCTGGGTGCCCACTCACTCACGGAGCCAGAGCCCCACAAGCGCCTGTACCGGGTGCGCGCCCAGTTCCCCCACCCCAACAGCAACATCCACAACAACAAGGACGACCTTCTCCTCCTCCAGGTGGGCTGGGGGCCACTGGGACCCTCCTCCTCACTCTTGTAAATCCCACTGTCCCTTGTGACCTTCTTGGGTCACTGACTGAGGCCAAAGGAGACCCTCAGGGTCAGGCTGGGACTGGTTCCCTGTCTGTCCTTCCCTGTCCTATGGGACCGGCCCTGCTTTCCCTACCAAAGACCTCTGAGCTGTGTCCAAACACCTCCATATTCCATGTGGCTCCAGCTCTGGTCTCTGGCTATGTCCTGGGGCTGTGGTCAGGAGGCAAAGCCCTGAGTGTGGCCGAGCCTGGAGTGCTGGGCTGGGCTTTGTGGGCACAGCTGCCCGCCTGACCTGGGACCCCTCTCTCTTGGTGGCAGCTGGAGGAGAAAGCAGAGCTGAACGCGGACGTGCAGGTGCTGCCGTTCCAGCGGGAGGACAACGACGTGGCACCGGACACGGTGTGCGAGGTGGCAGGGTGGGGCACCATCAGCCACAGTGGCCGCCGGCCGGACAGGCTGTACCAGGTGGAGCGGCCGGTGATCAGCCGCGACGTCTGCAACCACCGCACGCGCCACGACGGCACCATCACCAAGAACATGATGTGCACCGACTCCCGCAGGAAGGACACCTGCAGGGTACTGCCTGCCCACCACGGACCCACGGGCTGGGGCTGCTGACCCCACCGGGAGGGCTGGGAGAGGGAAAGGGGGGACGAGTTCCCACAGCCTGGGAGAGGCCACAAGCAGCAGGCAGGAGGAAGTGCTGCCCTTAGGGTGAGGGGGCTCCTTGACCTGTGCAGGGCAGCTCACAGGAGCCTGGAGCCGGGAAAGAGGGGTGAGACATGGGCTCGGGTATCCCGGCAATCCCTTGGCCACGCTGACGAGCCTTCATCCTGCAGGGAGACTCTGGCGGCCCCCTGGTCTGCGGAGGGGTGGCCGAGGGGGTGGTCACAGCCGGCTCCCGTGTCTGTGGCAACTACAAGAAGCCGGCCATCTACACCCGCATCGCCCCCTACGCAGACTGGATCGACAGCGTCATGGCCTCTGCAGAAGAGGAGGGGGACACTCGCTGAGGGGACCCCAGGGACCTGCTCCATGCCACGGCTTGCTGCTGCCAGCACGGCCAGAGCACCCACGCTGCCGTCCCGCCGCACACCAGGGGCTCCCACCACTGCCCACCCCGCTCCTGGAGCATCCCCACACACCAGGAGGAGAGTTGGGCTGGGGGATGGTGAGGAACCAGGGAAGGGGGTCCCCTGGCCCCCTACTGGCAAAGCACAGGGTCCAGCAGGGGGAGGGTGGGGGTCACAGCCCCCCCCAGGCTTTGCTGAAGGTGCCAGAAATGCTGCCCGCGATCGCTGCAATAAAGTGATGATGATTCCTGCAGAGCTGCTGGGCTGGGGGGTCTGTGCAGGAGCCCCCCACTGAGGGGAGATGTACATGGGGTGGGAGATGGGTTGAGCCCTTGGGGACAGCGTGGCCTTGGGTGGGAGCTGGGGGCACATCCTGTGGTGTGGCCGCAATAAGGTCCGGAGGGGGGACCTCCTGCAGGGTCATTGTGTGAACACTCGGGCAAGCAGAGTCTGCCCGTTGCTGATACAGCAGCAGCAGCTCTGGCTCCTACAGAGGGATCTGTGCTGGGAGCCAACAGGACTCTCACTGGGTCCCTCTTGCCCCAGGAGCCGAGGGGCAGGGTGAGGCACATCCCCCATCTTCCCACCACAACCCCGGTCCTTGTCCCATGTCTTTCCCATAGACCCCCCACTCTCCCACTCCCCAGTCCTTGGAAGGAGCAGGTCCAAGGCACAAGGGATGTGGGTAGTGGGGCAGCAGCATGTCCCAGGGCACTGCCAGACCCTTCCAGCCCTGTCCTGGGAGCTCCGTGGAGGGCCAAGTGGGACATGAGTGTCTGTCCCCCTGCTCTGTCCTCCCGCTGTGCTGCTGCTCCCTCTTCCCAGTCAAACATTAAATAACCCCAAACCTGCTCTCTGAGAAACAGAGGCTCACAAAGGGCCTGAGTTGAGTTTTACTTACAGGGGAAAAGAGCCTTAACAAAGTGGTTTCCTAATTAGCTGCTTGATTGTCCTTAATTACCAGCAGAACAGGGAGGCAGAGAGCTCTGTACAGTGACACATTCACTGGAGTCAAGGAATGAGCTCTCTGCCATCAGCTCCAATTCTTGATAATAATGAAAATGCAGTTCCAGAGGGAAAGGAATGTACAAAAATCAGCTCGTTCCTTCCCTTAAATGGTCTGTGGGGACATGAAATTGCCTGGCTGGGATGCAGCACAGCAGGAGGTTCCAGGCTCTCCTCCCTAAAAGCTGAAGGACCCTTGGGAACAGAGCAGGCCCCAGTCACCCCCCTGACCCCCAAAGGGCCGGGGCTCCACAGGCACAGCCACACTGGCACTGGGAGGTTGTGATTTCCTACCCAGTACAGCCAAGGGGGCCGAGGGAGAGCAAAAGTCCAACAGGATTTTTGGCTGCACCATGAATGCTCCTCCTCCTACATGCTCAAGTGGCCAGCTTTGCCTGAAGCTGGAGACTTACACAACTCCAAGGATATGATGTTCTCTCCTCATGTGTCCATAAGGACCTGGCAGAACCTTGCAAACATCCATCTCCCTTTTCCCTGGCAGCTGATTTCCCAACAGATGCACTGGGGGCTCTCCCATGGCCCTGCTGCCCTGGCCCTGCTGCCCTGGCCCTGCACTGGGTGGCCACGTCACACCACAGAGACAAACCACATGGTTCTGTACAAAATTAGGGGAATTTTTATTTACAACAGCAGGAGCCAAAGGGAGGGTTCACTCCCAGGCAGCAGCACTTGTGTCCCTGCTCCGATCCAACACCAATAGGCACACAGGTGACAGCTCTTGTCAGAGGGGCAGATCTGCTCAGGGATCACAAGTGCCCAGCCCATATGGCACTTTTCAAGCAGTCGGAGGCACAGGATGGACATGAGGTACCAGGTGTTTGTTCCCTTCACCCGGGACCTTGCTCCCCCCCTAGCCACCCCATCACCTCTCTTTGCCCAGGGAGCTCCACCAGCACAGCCCTGACTCTCCCCTCCCAAGCCCCAAATGATGGGGAAACCTTTGGCATTCCCTTCCAGTTCTTCCCTGTAAAAGAAGAGCTCCCTCCACTGTTTTCCAGCACAGTTCAACACGGCAGACAAGCAGCAGCTTTTCCAGGAGAGGAGCTGCAGTGTCCTTGTCCTGACCCCTCTGTAGAGGGAATCCCACACAGCTCTTGGCCCCCACTGTGCCCTGGGAAGGGCTCAGGAGTAGCTGAGGGGCATCTTCCTCCACAGCCCCCCACACAGGCAGTTCTTGATCCAGCGCTGCTCCCACTGCTTCACTGCTGTCACCTTGTTGGGCGACTTCAGCATCGTAACACAGCCACACCTGGGGGGACACAAGAGGGTGCAGCCAGCCTGAGGGGGGGCCCGAATATCTGGGGATCCATGGGGGAAACCAGCTCCTGTCATCTGCAGGTGACTCTTGAGAGCACCAAAACCAGCTGAAACCAGCGAGAAACATCCTGCTGAGGGCCCTCCTGGAGCCGGAGCCTGGCGCGGAACAGCCCCAGCTGCTGTTTACACACGAAACAGCCGACAGTCATCTCACAAAAATGATGTGCTGCAGAGGCTTTCTATTAAACCCAGTAATTAAAGCTAATTCAATCACATGACTAGATGGATGTTTGTTCCCTGAGCCATTATCCTGAAATCCAGGCTCTCCCGTGAGGGTGGATGAGGACAGCATGAAACGCACGCCTGCGTGGAAAGATGACCCCAAACTGGGAGCAGGGATGGTGCATGGTTCCTCCCCTCAGCCCTGCTCCAAGCACACAGGTGCTTTGATTTAAGGACAAGCCCTGCAGAACCGTGAATCATAAAAACGAGTCACTATAGAGACTCCTCCAGGCATGATTCTGACTCCACTGACCAGACTGGTGGTTTAAAAACCTGATCAGATTTGTTTGACTTTTAACCCAAGGGCCAGGCCACAGCAACACCACTCTCTGACAATGCCCTGAGTGTTCCAGGTTGGGTACACCTTAACCACAGCTACAACCGGCCTCAGAGAGCTCCTGAAGGACACCCAGGACAGTCTGAGTCCTGCCTGAGCCCTGCTGCACAGGGCAGTGACGCTTACCTGGTGCAGGACTTGCACTCCTCCGTCGGGTACGCGCCCAGGTGCAGCCGCCTCAGGTGGTCAATTTTGGGCTGTCCAGGGGCCCTGGGGAGGGAGAACAGGACTTTCCCAGAGTGTCATTTTCCACAAGCAGCTCCCAGGACAGGGAGCTACATATCATGGCAGAGGCTCTGCCCACCCAGTGCCGTGGGATTCGTGGACACAATGACATTGATTAATCACAAACCAGAGGGGTTTTCCCACATTTGTTATTGCCTTTCAGTACTTCAAATTCCCAGCCCATCACAACTTGAGAAATGGATTTGAGCAGAGAGGACAAACTGCTCTTGGACAAGCCAAACCCTCAGGTGTCCCAAAGCAAGAGCTGCCAAGAGACCCCAATGCCTCCAACACCCCTTCTTACCACAGCACCTACTCATCCCACATGTCTGTACCTGACAAAGGCATCAAACTGGGAAGAGACAGTGTGGCCAACGAGCCCGGGAGCCTTCCCAAACTGCAGCCGGACCAGCTGCTTGTTCTGCAGCTTGCTGATGATGCCATCGTTGATGGGCAGCCAGTCGATGTTGGGAATGAGCAGCTGGCTGGGCAGGAGGCAGCACTCGTCGATCAGGGCATCGTCAGGCTCCGTGATGTGATTTTCCTCACGACCTGTGTGGAAAACAAAACAAAGAACCAGCGTTGACTTTTACAGTTTTGCTTCAGAGCTCCAGAGAACTGTGTGCAGCCTCCTCCTCCACTGCCAACTCAGCCGGGAAAACAATAACCTTGGCAGCTGCACTTGCCCTTTCCAAACACGCCAGACCCCCTTGGAGTCACATTCCACAGTCACTCCTTGCATGCACCAGCCCCACGGAGGCAGGAATTACGGTTCAGGGAGCCGGTTACACTCACAGCACAGCCAGAGCTTGGTGAGGAGCCGGAAGAGCAGGGACATGCTGTCCTGGGTGTCGGAGGTGGCCGTGTACACGGGGAGGCAGCTTGGCTTCAGCAGCCCCCAGATGCGGATCACCACCATGAGCTCGCGGAACATGCCGAGGGACGCGCCGTCGCGCAGGAAGCTGTGCCCGGGGCGCACCGGGGAGCCCTGCAGGGGGACAGAGGCACGGGTGGGATCACACCCGCCCCAGACACTGCTCTGCACCCACACAGCTCCTGTTCCCAGCACCACCTGCTGCCAGGGATGTGGGAGGCTGGAGGTGTCACCACTCCTCCCGCATCAGGAGTTTCCCCGAGTCCCGTGGGTACTGCGCTGCCGGTCACTGCCCTCAGTGGGCATGGGAAGGGCCACTCTCTAATTCTGCTGTTCCCTGCACTCCTCCCCAGCACCCTCCCACACCTGACAGACACATGTGGTCCTGTGTGCCCCAGCTAAAGCCCCCCAACACTGTCTATGGGTGTTTTTGCCCCTCCAGTCTATTTCTGGGGCTCCAGGTCCTCACCTGGTTGGGAAGGCTGGCCAGGAGGTAGAGCACAAAATCCCCCACCCACTGGATGAGCTGCTGGAGGGACTGCAACGTTGTCATCTCCAGGACAAACTCTTCTGTCTTGAGGTTAATCATCACCTTGTCAATGTCTGGAATGGAAGCAAGACATCACCTGGCTCAGGAAGACACACCCAAACCTCACCCCCTCCCCATGGACGTCACTCTCCTCCTCCTCCTCAGACCCAGGAGACCGTGACACTTTATACTGGACCATGGGGAAAGACCAGGGGAAGGCACTGGGAAGGCGGTGTGGGATGCTGTGAGCAGTCAGTACCTACATCCGTGATCTTGGAGCAGATCTCGGTGAGCCGGTCCCCGGGGCTCTTGTCTGGGGTGTTGAGGAAGTGAGGGCGCAGCAGCGACTTGAGGGTGCAGCTGATGGCAATGAGGAAGAGCTTGGCATGGTAGTCACACACACGGGCGATGGTGCTGGAGGAGAGCTTGCACAGTGATGCCTTCATGGCCACAATGCGCGTGGAGAGGACCTGAGCGACAGGGAGACGAAGGAAAAGGCACAAGGAAAGGCAGAATTAGCATAAGCTCATTAAGGTTCCTGCTGCTGCTTTTATTCTCTGCTCTGCCTTTCTGCCACAGGAGTGACAGGAATAGTGAACACTGTGCACGTGAGCGCTGCGCTGGGAACGTACAAGCCGTGCTGCTGTTCCCAGAACCTGCCAAAAATAGACTTCACCATCTCACCCGAAGTCTCCTACAGGTAGAGACCCGTTGATGTCATTGAAAGTTAACACTGCTAACACGGAGGCCCATCCCAGCTCAAGCCTGTCTCCCAAGGAGTGGCTGTTCCCCTCTCCCAGTCCCTGAGCCCTCCCATGCCCACCCTCGGAGTGAGCCCAGAGCTCCTGCCCACCCACCTGCTGCAGGGCTGCGTTCTGGCGCATGTACTCCTCGTGCAGCTTCTCCACCAGGTTCTGGACCATGCTGGGCTGGACGTGGAGCAGGATGTCCCACCAGTCATAGCCAGTCACCATGCAGTACTCCAACAGGAACAACAAGTGCCGCAGGGACATGTTCATGTCCAGCACGTGGCCCATGGAGGGGGAGATGCGGAGCATGCTCAGCTGAAAGGGAGGAGGAAAAGGAAAACTGGCATCAGGAACGGGCTTGAAAAATATCCCACAAAGCTACAACACAACAGCAGCTCACTCCTGACCCAGCAAGAATTCCTGCAGTGATAGGGCACACCCCTTCCCATCTAACACGGATCCTACAGCTGAAATTCCCAGCGTTTTCTGGGCAATCCACTGTCACTCAGAGAGCCTGGATGAGAACTAACCCAGCTGTAAGAGAGCACCAACCTTCCCGTGACTGTCCACACCAGCCAGGGCCAGTGAGGTCCAGGAGAGCTGCATGGCCTTGAAGTGCACCAGGGGCCCCGCGGCGCGCGGGCGCTTGAGGGACGGCTCGTCCACGGGGCGTTGTGAGGAGGAGCCATAGAACACAGCCATCATCTGCAGGGACAGCCGGTGCACGATGTGGACACTGCCATCGTGGAAAGCCAAGGCCAGGCCTGGGGACAGGAGACAACCAGGGCTGAGCCAGCAGCTCCTCCCCTCGCCCGGAGTTGCGGCCACCATGAAGGTCCATGTGGCAACAAGGAGCAGGCAAAGGGCTGTGGGCTCCCAGACCCCACAGCAGCATTTCACAGAGATACACCTCTTCCCAGAGAAACACAATGGGAAAACTCCATGTTTTTGAAAGTTTTCCATGAGCATTCCACGTGCTCTGCTCCCACACTCACTTCAGCTACAGCACAGAAAAGGTAGGTGAAGTTTTGGGCAAAAGACATGTGTTTAGGAGAAGGACAACAGGAGTCCCTTACCCAACCCAGGGAAGAATTTGGTGTCATTTGCCACCTTCAGATCCGTGTTGGTCAGGGAGATTGGCAGCTTCGGCAGCGCCACGGCCGACACCCGGTCCAGGTCGTTGGTGGCAGACAGGATCCTCCACTTCAGGATCATGGGCTGCTTGTCTCCCACTTGGGAAAATAAGCAAGTGAGACATCCATCCCTAAAAGATCCAGCCCAAACCCCCATTTCTACCCAGACACCCCAACCAAGCAGGATCACAGACCAGGCACTTCATTCCACTAGACCACTACATTTCCCATGTGTTTCCCTTGTATTTCCTTATTTTTTTCCTCAATTATACTAACAAGTTGTTCTGCCAAATCTCCCAATAGAAGGCCCTCTGGGGGTGATTACTGAGTCCTCGTACACAATAATCGTTTCTATTTCATCAAACTGCTCCCATTGATTCTGTTCTATCTGAGATCAGGTGGAGCCAGGGCAGCACAGGCAGGGGGTTAATCCAGCTCCACTGCCTGATTCTGGTCCTTTGGGAGACTTTGCTCACAGCAGGAAGGGTGGCTACGCAGCAAAACATAGAAAATGTCTTTTATGAAGTTAAATTAACAACCAAACCACTTCCTGGAAACAGCAAGTTGCTGCCTATGATGTGACCAGAGAGAGTGGAGCACGTGACTGAGAACACTTGAAAATAAATGGGGGATTCTGGATAATCCCATACATGAGACAACAAACGTGACAACCTGTCTGCCTTTGCCCTCAGACCAGGCTCCTGTTCTTTGGAGCACCTGTTGCAGACACCCACCCACGGGAGAGATCTGCTGGAAGATGTTGTTGACAGGCAGGCCCTCCTTCCGCAGGGACCAGCACTCCACGATGCTGTTGTTTTGGTTGGAAGCACAAAGCAGCACCTGCAGAACAGAGCCCCTCACGTGAGCGTCACAACAGGGAGGGTGCTGCCCCAGCCATTCCCACCCTCTGCTCCCAGGGTCCTGCTCCCAGTCAGGTCATGCTCTGCCAGCAAAGAGCAGAGGATGGAACCAGTGCGAGGTACCGGTGAGGTCCCTAATTGCAGCAACGAGAAACACCAAGGGCATTGCAGGACACACTGATCCCATCCAGCCAAGGTGGAGCAAACAGCCATGTCCCTGCTCCTCACCAAACTCCCCCCTGCCTTAGGAGCAGCTGCTCACCTGCTCGGACATGTCCCGAGCCAGGAACTTGAGGTGTGTGATGGCCGGGTACTTGTCCTTGCGCGCGGGGTCGGTGGTGCAGCGCATGAACAGCGACGGCAGGATCTCCGTGTCAATCTTACACTTCTCGTTCACCACGCTGACACAGACCTTGTAGAACTGCACGGGGGAGGTGCTGCTGCCGTCCGACGTGGCCACCACGATGTTCCCCCCGCCCGTGAAGGCGACGTCGGCCAAGGCCACGCGGCAGCGGAGGCGGCACAGGCTCTCGGTGGCCGTCAGCACCTGCCCGTTGGGCTTGAGGAGGGACACGGTGACCAGCCCGCTGATGGTCACAGCAATCCAGCCCTCCATGGGCTTCCCACCAAACAGCGTCAGCGACGGGGAGAACTTCACCCTGGAAAACTTCTCGCCAAAGTTCGATGCTCCGGACTGTAAGGAAGGGGAACAAAACCAAGGCGTTTGCACCAGAAATTGAGGAGCTCCCCTCGTGGGAGAGGAGCAGGGTCTCTGCAGGGCACCACGGGAGTTAAACAGAAGGAGAAAACTTATGCTCGGCAGATTTGGGCTTTTGGAGCCTTCAGAGTCATACATGTTTCCAAATAAAGGGCTCATCTCTGTACATGGGCCCTGTTCCCAAATTCCCAGATCAAACCTCAGCTCTTTGAACACGTTTACTCTCAATTACCACTGGTAAGGAAAGAACTGCTCTGTGTCCATGCTGCAGGCCAGAACTGAGGCACCAGACCAAGGGAGACACATTTAAATGACCAAGACAAACAGGGCTCTAAACCCCATTGGAATTCAGCAGGAATAAGGAATCTGACTTTTCCCTTTGATAAAAAACTCCCCTACTGGACTTGCCCAAGGCCATGACAGAGATCAGAGCAGACAGAACACAGACAGGATCCTGAGTCCTTTGCCAAGACACGAGCCAGCATTCCAGCCTGGATCCCCCCTGGGTCTGGGATAAACCTTCTCCCCCAGCATTCCAGCCTGGATCCCCCACCCTGGATCTGGGATAAACTTTCTCCACCAGCATTCCAGCCTGGATCCCCCCTGGATCTGGGACAAACCTTCTCCACGTGCAGTGCCAGCTTGACGCCGTTGTGCAGCCAGGACAGGGCCACCACGGGGTCCCCCTCCACCACGCTGCCCACCGTGTTCTCCCAGCTGTTGGCCAGGTGATCCGTCATGCTCCAGCACTTGATGTGGCCATCAGCATCTGCTGAGAGCAGCCTGGAGCCTGGGACAGCAGCACTGTGTGAGGACAGGGGGAACAGCCCTCCCATCACTGTGGGACACAGGAACAACGAGGAGGGATCCCAGCTCACCTGACTGATCCCACTCCAAACACGTGATGACTTCAGTGTGGCCTGAGTTCACAGAGTAGACATCCCACGGGTGCTCAGTGTCGATGATATGGACCATGTGGGTGAGATCTGAAGGGACACAGAGGTGACTCCCTGCCCCTCCTCACCAGCTTCTGAGCCCACAGAGCCTCGGCTGATGCAGGGAGAGACACAGAATACTTTATCTATAAATGATTTCAGGCAGGATAATAACTGTGCTGGGAGCTCAGTGAAGGGCCAGACACCGACGTGGAGCTGGTCCCGGTTTAGGGGAACAACCAGGGAACAAAACACCCATTAGACGGTGCCAGAGGCTGAGGGTGGGAGCAAAAGCAGGAGCAGCGTTCCCTGCCGCGACCAGGGGCCAGGGCAGAGCTCGGCCCGCCCGGCCCAGCGGATCCCGGACTCACCCGGGAGCACCGGGAGCTTCCCAGGAGGGGTTCCCCAGCCCGCCACGGGCACACGGTACCTTTCTCCTCCTCGTTGCGGAGGTCGGTGGTGAAGGCGATGAGATTGCGGCAGGACCAGGCGCACACGAGGGGGATGGAGGGGCAGTGGTTGCTCTTCGGCTTCTTCTCCCACTCGCACACGTAGGCCAGGTCCATCCCGCCGGCCCGGCCCCGCACGGGACCGGGGACACGCTCGGTGCTGCCTGGGGGGCGACACAGGGCCCGTCACACCGGGATACCCCCACGGGCACGGGCACGGGCACGGGCTGCAGGGACCGCCACGCCGGGGGAGGGCTCTGTGCGTGTGTTTGTGTGTGTTTATGTGTGTGTGTGTTGTCTGTGTGTGTGAGGGGGGTCGCGGCCTACACGGGACAGGGCCCGGCGGCCGCGGGGGGGAGAGCGGAGTGGGCGGCCCGCGGGGGAACCGACCCCAGGGC
>VXBX01007780.1:130408-145478 GCA_013400415.1 Scytalopus superciliaris | reverse complement strand
TGGAGCGCGGCAGCCGGCCGGGCGCTGCCCCCCGGGCGCTGCCCCCTGGGTGCGTGGCCCCCCGTCCCCCCGGGGACCCCCCGCCTGCCGGCAGAGCCATGAAGCTGCAGGCGGTGATGGAGAACCTGCAGCGGCAGCAGCGCGCGCGGCTGCAGCAGGCGCTGGAAGCGCGGCAGCAGGAACAGCAGCAGCAGCAGCCGCGCTCCGCGTCTCCCCCGGCACAGCCCCCCGGGCAGCCCCCCGCCAGCACCCCGGCCCGGGGCCGCGGGCAGGATCCGGCCCCGGCAGGCGCGGAGGAGGGAGCAGAGCCCGAGAGCGCGCACATCCAGCGGGCACAGATGGCTGCCCTGGCTGCCATGCGCGCCGCCGCCGCCGGCCTCAGCCACTCGCCCAGCCCGGGGCTCTCGGATGAGAGCCAGCCCTCTGAGGAGGAGGAGGAGGAAGAGGAGGATCGTGGAGAGGAGGAGGAGGACGGCGGGTACCAGCAGGAGATGGGCTCAGAGGAGGAGGAAGACCTGTGAGTGTACTCAGGCGGTTCTTGTGGATTTTGGGAGGGAGCAGGGATGTGGCATGGCACTGGTGGGCTTGGGCAGGGCTGCTTGGGGACACCAGACTCCTTTGGGGCTGGGGAGTGGCAAGGGAGGCTGTGGGGGTGCCTGTGAGAATCCTTCAGCTCGGGGCAGGTTGCAGATTAGAGCTGTTGGGATGTCCCAGAGCAGGAGCTGCTGAGAGCAGCTCACCTCTCTGGCTGTGATTCCTTGTGCTGGGCTGGCATGGAGTGACATCTCATCTCTACGCAGCAGCCACGTGGGGCCGTGACAGAGGATGCCAAGCTGGTGTTAAATTATGCAGGACCCTTGGCTGCCTCCAGCCCACATCTTCTCGGGGCACTGCTGGGCCAGGGGCCATCTGGCAGAGCCCTGCTCTGTGACAGAGCTGCTTTTGGGCTGCCGGGGGTCGGCTGTGCCCCACGGAGCTGCCTCTGCTGATGGGCTGCACGAGGCTCTGCTCTATGCTGGGTGGGTGGTCCCAGCCCCACAGCTGGGCAGTGCTCACGGGGCGGGCAGGAGAGAGGGGTGGGCTTTGGGGACCAGCGTGGAACCAAATCTCTCCTCTTCCCCCGGCTCCAGGAAGGGCAAGTGGGATGAAGATGACTTCGAGGAGGACCTGGTTGAAGAGGAAGAGGAAGAAGAGGAGGAGGAAGAGGAAGACTACGAGGAGGATGAAGAGATGGGAGAGGAAGGGCTGAGCTCGGCAGAGGCGGTGCGGGCGGGCGCGGGGTCTCTGCTGCTCCGCAAGCCCCCGGCACCCCAACACTACCGGGGGGAGCCGCCGCGGCTGCCGGGGGGACAGGAACGGCTGCCCCCTGGCCTGGGCCACACGCAGCCCCCGCCACCGGCGCCCGACCACGGCGACTGGACCTATGAGGAGCAGTTCAAGCAGGTAGGCACCCGTTGAGACACGCGTGTCCCCCACCCTGTGCTGTCCCTGTCCCTCTCTGCTGCTTCTGTGTGTCTGTGCGTCCTCAGGAGGGCTGGGAGACGCCTTTGGCGGTGCCATCTCTGGCAGTGTTCTCCATGGATCCAGCTGCTGTTGTCACTAGGAAAGTGTGGGATTTCTCTGGGGTTTTAATGCTGGGTTCAGCCTCGCCCTCTCTCTGGTCAGGTGGCTCTGAGCGAATCCCGTGGTCTGGTTGACCTGGCACAGGTGGATGATGCAATAGGCTTTGCTGCAGGGACCTGGGAGGATTCTTGCTGAAAATTATGGAAAAATCACCCCAGATTTCCCAATCTGATGGGACTCTTGGTTTTCCTCTTCTCTACCCTCCCCGAGCCGTTTTCCATGGGGATCTAGCCATCTCCTGTCACTGCAGAGGTGATTCTCAACTGGCCCTGCAGATCCTTGATGGGGGGCAGAGCTGCCCCCCCTGCTGCTGCCAAAATGCTGCTAAAGAATGAAACCAGAGGGAAAGCACCCGGCTGCCTCCTCCGTTGCCTTTCCCAGGCTGGCAGGAGGCCGGCACGCTCCCACTCTGCCGGCACTGGAGCTGGCTGCGTTCCGTGCTCGCTAATAGAAGGAAATGTGCTGGAGCCAGGGCTCCCCGGGGGCAGCCCGGCACCTTTGATGTGTGTTTAAATACATCGGAGTTTGGGGCTGGGGGAAGGGGCGGGACCAGCAGCAGCAGATGGGACCCAGATGGAGTGGCCAGGGCACGGTGGCCTTTTGGGAGGGATGCGACCACCCCTGCCCCTTCCCCTTTGGGGGTCTGTCGCATCCCTCCCGAAATGGGGGAAGGGGCTGCCGGGATCTGCTGGCACATCTGGATGCGGGCAGGCTCAGAACGGGGCTGGTGGAGTGTGTGTGTCTCTCCTCCTGGTGCTGCACAGCTGCAAGGAAGGAAGGATGCTCCTTGCCCAGCTGTGTGGGAATGGTGGGACACTCCTGCCCTGTGTGTCCCTCCTGCTGCTGCACCCACGCCGCCTGCTCTCTCTTGAGCTTCCTGCTGCCGGGGAGTGAGGGGCTGGGGCTGTGAGCTCGTAGCTGTGAAAAGGCTTTTTGATACTTCATCTGTGTTCTTCCTGTTTGTCGGCGTGTCGGTGCCGTGGACCAGGCCATAGCCCTCACAGGGTCTCCTGCCACAACCACAGCACTTGGGGACACCAGCCTGGGTCCCAGCGCATCCCTTACCAACCGGACTGTGCCGGGCAAAAGGTGCTGAGCACCCTTTCCCCCTCCATTTCCCTTTGTGGGATCGGTGGGAAGATCCCAGCACGAGGGAAGCAGCCAGAGGGGGTTGGAAAAGCGGCCGTGGGCGGAGGAGCGGAGGCGACGAGCGGGGCCCGAAGAGGCTTTCCCCGGCACGGCACGGCACGTCAGCCCGTGCGACCGACGGCGCTTGGATCGCGGCCGCTGGAGCCGGGCCAGAGGGTTGCTGGCCGGGAGCTCCTCCTGGCCGGCCTCCAGCGCGTGCCGCCGGGCTCCATCCCAGCCCAGCTGGCGCAGCCTGGGAAGGAGCAGCAGGAATGTAAACAGCGAGGGTTGTGCAGGGCAGGGGATGCCGTACCCGCCCCCCACCAGCCCCATCCCTGCCCCTCGCCGGGGCAGAGGCGCCTTAGGGGGAACCCCGGCAAGCCCCCGGGGTGCTGGAGCACGGCCGGGTCCCTGCATGGGGTGAGCCAGTCAGGACATGGTGCTGTGTGTGGCTGTGCCGGTGCTGTGCCTGCCTGCTGTGTGAGGAACGGGCTGTTTTGGGGTTCCTCTTTCTCCTTTTTGCCAAGGAGCTCCTTGGCACCAGCAGTACCGTCGCTCTCCCACCGGCCACGATGCCTTTGCAGCTCTCCAACTTTCCCCACAGCTGCTGTTCTGGTTCAGCTCTGGTCGTGCTGGTGTCTCCAGCATCTTTGGCATGTGGGTCTTTGTGCCGGGGGACACCGTCCTCACAGGGCAGTGCCACTGTGTGAGCCCCCATGCCCATCTCCACACCCAAACCCAGGGTGCCCCACGCCTGCCGGGAGCTGCCCCTGCTTTCCACCAGCGGGTTTTATTGACCCATCTGGGACAGATTCCTGCGAACGGCTGAGCTGTGGGGGGCCGGAGGGAGGAGAGGGGGCCCAGTTCAAGGGAGGAGGAAGGGGAGGGCGTGAGGAAGAGTTATGGAGGTGAGGGAGGTTAGGGAGCCGGCGCGTGGCACCTCCCCGTCCCTGGGGACGGCTACTGCACAGGCAGAGGTCAGCTCAGCCTGACCCGGGCGCTGCCGGCGCGGGCAGCAGAACAAAGGAGCCCCCAGCACGGCGGGGGGCTCGGGGGCAGTGGCTGCCGAGGGCACTGTGGCTCCTCAGGGGGAAAAGGGACATTTCTGGGGTGGGAGGAGGCTCCCCAGGGAAAATGGTTAAAAGTCAAGGGAGCTCCTGCCATTGGCAACCGGCTGCTGTGGACAGAACTGCTCTGGGTTCTGCACCCCGGCGCTGCGGGGGATTCGGCTGCTTCCCCCTGAGAACTCCCCTCTGACCTTTCTGTTTCATTACTGCTATTACTGTGCTCCACTTATTGCAGGAGTGGGAGACCATGGCACAGCGGCAGCCCCTGGAGCTGGAGTTTCCAGCCTCTGCCCCTTTTGGAGTTCCCTGTGCTGCCGGTGCTCCTCAGGCATGGGCACCCCAGTGTCCCATCCTGCATGGGGAGCTGGGTGGATCAGTGTGTCCTGGTGCTGCCCCAGCTGTGGCAGCCACTGGGCTCCCTTTGGGGTTCTCCATTTTGTGTGCTTCCTTTGGGGTGCCCTGTTTTGGGATCTCAGGCTGGTGTTTAACCCCACATTTCTGCTTCAGGAAGGCTTTAAGAAGCTGCTGCAGTTTCAGGGGGGAGATTCTGCTGGCCAAGGGGTGCTGGTGGTGTGCCAGTGCTTTTGTGGGGAGTGAAAGGTTTCTTACACTGTCCCAAGCAGAGCATCTGAGCAGCACGGGTGGCACAAGGGGGTGAAAACCTCAGCCCTTATCTCACACAGCGCAGCGTGCCCCAAGATACGGCATTTCAAAGTGCAACGGTTGGGGGAAAAATAAACCGAAAGCAACTTGGCGACCTCAGCGGGGCCGCAGGGCGGGCGAAACTGGACCTCCCCCTTCCCACCTGGATCAGCCCACGCGTGTGGCTGGTGGAGCTGGGATTTCCAGGAGGGTCTGGAAAGGCAGAGAGCCCATATCTCCTTTGTAGCTGGTAGCATGAGGATCCCCTCTGAACCTCTTTCTCTCATGGTTTGTTTTCCTTTCCAAAACCCACAACGAGCCAGGGGTGTGGGGCCGGAGCGGGGGCCCCACGGCCTCTTAACAAGGGCAGGAGGTTCCATTTACTTTCTTTAAAATATTGATTAGAGTTTTATTGCATTAGCCAGCCGAGCGGATGAGCCTCCCCCGGGGAAGGCGAGGGGGCCCCTGTGCAGGGAAGGGGGACCTGAGTGTCTCATGCGGCCAGAGGCCACTGTCCCCCACCCCGGAGGTGGTTTGGCTCACAGATAACAGGGAGCGCCCTGGGGCCCCTGGTTGGGCTCTGCTGTGCCGGGCAGGTGATTGCAGTGCCTGGCCAGGCCAGCAGCAGATAACAGGGGTGAGGAGCAGACCCAAGTGGGACAGGGCTGCGGGGGCAGCGAGGGAGTTGCTGGTAGACCCCTCCCAGGAGAAGGGCTGCATCCTCCTCCTGCCCTGACATAGCCATCGCGTCTCTTACTCTGCACCACTGCCCAGCCTACCTAAAGGGGTGCTCCCAGCCGGGGATCCAGCCCAGTAATTGGCTCATAGTGCTCAGGGAGCATTCCCGGAGCTGTAATTCCACCAGATCCCTGGCCGGAGGTCAGGGACTTCTCGGCGAGAGCGGCTTATCCGCCGAGTGCCTCCCCCAGCCAGACGCCTGGGTGCTCACAGGTGCTGGTCCCAGCATCCGAGGCACCCTGTGAAGTTGTTCCTCACAAGACCCAAGACAATCAACAATGTGGGGGGCAGGAGACACATCTTTCCTGCCCCAAGTACGCAGCCAGTGCCTTCACCCAGCTGGACTGTGCTCCTGACGCCTCTTGTCTTGGGAGGTGGGCTGGGTCCCCCCCTGCCTGCTCGTGCCCCCCTCAGAGCCCCATTTCCCCCGTGCTCCAGCTTTCCAGAGCTGCATTCCCCCCACGCCCTGGCCTCCTGGGCTGACTCAAGGGCTGCGGAGGCGGCGGCTGCCTCCCCGCTCGGCACAGCTGAACTAACAGGGATGAGCATTTATTTAAAAGAAGTTAAAAAAAGAGAAGAGTGGCACAGGGAGCAAGGCCTTTGTCAGCAGAGCCCCCAGCCCCCGCCGCAGTGTTGGGCAAGGGCAGCATTGCTCCATCGCCCTATTTCTGGCCCAAACCACAACAGAAATGGCAGCTGGTCCCAGGGCCTGGCCGGACATGCCGCAATCGGGGGCCAGGGTGAGGGGTGGTTTGGTGACAGGGGGAACCCCCTGCTCTCCTCTGAGCCTGCCCCTTGGGCAGCTGGACTGGGGGCTCAGGGCGCAGCTCCTGGTTCAGCTTCTGACCTGCTCCCTCACCCTTCCCATCCGTCCCTTAATCTGCCTGTGCCTGGGACCCCACTCTGTCCGGAGCTCAGGATAATCCACCTGGGACTGCTGGAGGCCAGTGCTCACCCCTGGGGAGGGCTCCCTGTGTGTTCCAAGAGAAGGGGTGTCCCTCTCACTGCTGTGGCAACAGTCCTTTGGGAAGAGGCTTCCCTGTCTCCCCACAGCAGCCAGCTTGGGGTTCTCACCTTGGTACAGGTGGCAGGGGAAGCACTCAGGCAGGTACTGGCCTTAAACCCCTTTGGCAAAGGGCTTCACCTCCTGCCTCGGTTTCCCCACCTGCCCACAAGCCACTGTGGAGCCTCTAGCTGTGGTAACAGTGCCTGATTTTGAAGATTCCAGCACCTGGGATATGCTGTCCCATGCTGCCACCTGCTCTGGTGCCACGGTGGGATGGGGTCGGCACTGCTGTGGTGCTGTGTCCGTGCTGCCCACAACCCCCTCTCCCCTCAGCTCTAGGAATCACCGAGGTTTCAGTGGTGCCAGAGCAGCTTGGCAGTGATGGCTCCCGAGGCTGACAGCCCACAGCTGGCTCCTGTCAACTCCATCTGTGGCTGCTGGACCCCTTCCAGCTCCTCCAGCACCTCCGTGGTGGGGTTCCCAGGAGTTCCCAGGAGTTCTGTGTGCCCTGGCCCTTCCTATGGGACTCCTGGGACCCCGACCGTGGTGCGGACAGAGGGCAGAGGTGCGGGACCTCGCATTTCAGGAACAGATTTGCAATTAGCCAAATCCCAGCGGGCGGTGGAAGCCCCAGTGACTCATCTGCCAGGGCTTACCTCGATCCCCTTCTAAGACGATCATTTACATATGGTGGAATTTAAACCCTGTCTTGGCTTCGAGGCCTCACTGCTGCTGGTGCCACCGGTCCCAAATGGGGGTCTTGGCCCTCTGGCCTTGGGGGGGCTTCACCCTGTGGAGCTCAGGGTACACACAGAAGGCACAGCCCAAGCAGGTGCCCCAAGGAATTGAGCTTGGCTGCTCTGGACGCGTTTCCCCAGCTCCATGCTGCATGGCTCTGGCTCAGCCACCCCCCCCCGGATCTGCCCAGCAGTGGGAGGTATGCTGGCTGGATGTCCCTCCTCAGACGAGCTTTCCCAACACCGCCTGACTCCACTGGATTAATATTTGCACAAGGTCCGGTGTGATAGCGAGCATGTGTCAAGGGCATGCACCGGCACGCACGCGGTGAGGGCCAACAGAGCTGCTGCTGCCAGGCTGCTCCCACTCAGGCTGGCTCCCAGCACGATGGGAAGCAGCCCCAGGACCCCAGCTCCCTGCTCCCATGACCCCTTGGCAGCCCCCAGTGCCCCCTCCCATGACCCCACAGCAGACTGTGCCACATGCCAGCGTTCGGACACAAAACCAGTTTTGATTCCAGCCAGAGCCCGGCAGCAAACTGCCCTTGGAAACGCCACAGCAGCAGGAATTGCTTCCTCCTCTGCAGGAAGGGGACAAACATCAGCCATCCTGGGAGCTGGTGTCAGTCTGGCCCACAGCACACTGTGCCAGGGCAGCTCCAGAGCAGGGACACGGATCCTGGGAGCTGCTGGCTGGCTGGCTGGGCACAGTGGCCTGTGCCGTGGTGGGGAGGGAGGCTGTGCACGGACAATGGGGGGTCAAGGAGGTTAAACGGTGACTAATTCACCCATTCAGAGTCCCCTCTGCCGCGTGGGGACACCCGCCGTGCTGTGACACCCGCCGTGCCAGGACACTGTGTACCCCCAGGGTCACCCACATGACAGCTCCCCCCAGCCTGGCCAGGGAGGAGGCAAGTGCCAGGGAACACCTTGGTGGTCTCAGGTCCCCCAGACTTTTGGGCGAGTGGTGGGGGATCAGGATGGAGTTTGTCACTGATGGATCTGCCGCCCACCGGGTTCCCCAGCCTGAGGAGGGGGCACCAATGGGGAAAGGCACCTGCGGCCGGGCCATGTCCCCCCACGGAGGGGACAATGCTGGGAACCTGCAGGAACAATGGTGTTGACGGGAAGCTCCTGGGCCCCCTCCCCAGCTGCCCCCACGGAAGCGGCCCCCCAGCCCGGCTGTGCTCTGGCGGCAGGAATCCTACCGAGCCGGTCAGTGGAGTCACCACCAGCCAGGCCGTGTGGGCGAGGCTCCTGCCGGCACCGTCCCCCACGAGCAAGGTGCTGGGGGGTCTTGGGGAGGGGGCACACGTCCCTGCCCCACCAGCCCCTTCCCTGGGGGGCTTGCAGGGGATTAGGAATGGGGACAGCCAGCGTCTCTAAGCCAAGAGCTTTATCTGCAGTGGGATCTGTGCCGGGGCTGGACGCTCCGTTTGCCCTTTGCCAGGAGGGATTGGCCCCAGCAAGCCCAGCACCTCACACTGGGGGGACCGTGCCCAGAGAGGGGCTGCAGCCTCGGGCACCACCAGCCCTGACTCAGCCACCGCTTTACAGGAAACCACGTCCCCAGCGCCACCGAAACGCGGCAGCCTGGGGCCCTCGTCATCCCTTCGCTCTGCTTTTTACAAATTACTTTCTTTTTCTGAATAAGTGCCCTCCCCGACCCCACTGCGGGTCTCGGCATGCCAGAGGCCAGGGGCTGCGTGTCGGGCCGGGAGCAGGATGGGAAACACGCCATAAATGTGTTTATTCTTCGTTAAAGAACTCGTTAGCGTGCGCGGGCTCTTCCCCAGCCCAGCATGGCCCCTCGGCTGTCCGAGGGACAAAGGGACGTGTCCCTGGGGGCTGGTGAAGGAAGGAAGTAAGAAAAGGAGAGAAGGAGCCCCCTGGCCTGTCAGCCCTGCCCCTGCTACCTGTCACAACAGGGTGGGCTCTCTCCCCACCACTGCCTGTGTTGTGTTTTTTCCCTAAATACAGGAATTAGGGGGTTTTCAGCCTCTGGAAGGTGGAGGGTGCCGCCAGCCCCCCATGCCCGCTCTGGTGGCCTTAGGGGGGTCTGTCCCCTGCCGTGGCTCACGGCGTGCACGTCTCAAACTGGTTTCGGGGAGAAGGAGGAAAACCGAGAGTGTCGCCACTTCCTGACAATGGAAAAGAAACTTGAAAATTAATCCCTGAGGCCTGAAAACCCGGAACCAGGCTGGGGGAGGGAGGAGTGTTTTTAACTCAGACGTGGGATGCAGGGACACGGGCTCCTCTGTGATGCCTCATGGGGCAGACAAGGGACAAGGAACTCTTGCCGATGGGGAAACAAGCCTGGCTCCAGCACAACCCCCGGCATTCCCGGAGTATTGTGAAATAGCCCTTCCCCTCCCGCCTGTAATTGCCCCCCTTGCCCCAGCTCAGGAGGGGGCTGTGGAGGGTCGGACCCCCTGCATGCACCACACCCGTGCCGAGGGCTCTCTCGCATTCCTGGCATTGCCGAGGGGCCACCTCCCTCCCGCCCTTTGAAAGGCAACGGGTTGGGATTTTCCTGTAATCTGGTTTGAAACATTAATCCGGTCATCCACACCAAACGCCGGGCCGGCATCCTGCCGGGGCGCTGGGCAGGGGTCAGGGCCACCCGCCCACCGCCTGCCTAATTCCTCCTCCACTTAATTATAGATCTGCTGGCAAGGGCCATCTGGCTCCGTGTCCTCAGCCGGCCGGGGGCTGCGGCCGAGGGGGCTGTGCTGTGGCCAGGTGGACCGGGCACCGTGGCCAGAGCTGGACATCCTGCTGGCACCAAGTGTTCACCCTGGCATGGAGCAGCACTGGGAGCACTGGGTGCATGGAGCTGGATCCCCCAGCCCAGAGGGCCCTCAGGGAGGTGGGGGGCATCTCCTGCCCCCCAGCCAGGGTGGGCGTGCTGTGCCGAGGCGTCTCCTGGCACCGTGCTCTGCCATGGGGACCCCACAGTAAGAGGATATTCCTGGGGCAGCTGCGTTATGGATTAAGTCGTTTCCACCTCCCTAATTACGAAACATAAATCTATTGACTCAGCTGTGCAGGGCAGCCTCGCCCGCGGCTCCTGCCCTCCAGTACCTTTGCACTGAGCACCGAGACACTGCATGTCCCCACAAGGAACCAGCTCCGTGCTGAGCACAAACCGGGCTTAAGCATGACAGGCAGGGCATGGGCACGGGGCAGGGACCAGCACCAGGCAGGGGCAAAACTCAGCACCTGCCAATTTCGGTGCGGTGGTGCCAGCAGCCACCGGTCTGTGCCAAGCCCAGCTGCGCGCTGCGTTTCGCACAGTGCCGAAACCAGAACGTGTTTCTGTTCCACAATTTGCATTTTGAGCTGTCCCAGCTGTCCTGCGCTGCCGTTGGGGTGCACGGGCCGTCAGCGGCAATGCCCCGGCAGAGCCAGGATGGCGTCAATGCAAGGAAATCCTGCAAGGGGCTGCCGACAGTCACTTGTCTCTGTCCCCTTCCACGTCCCTGCCTGTGTGTGGGGACAAGGGGGGATAGGAGTGATGATGGGGGATGGGAGGGACAAGGGTGGACAAGGCAGCTTGATACATGCTGCTCTGTCCCACACCGCAGCGCACACCGGGCATGTCCCAGTCGTGGCTGGGCATGTCCTTGCCCCACAGCACTGCCATCTGAGCACCCTGAGCAGCTTCCCGTCGCTGGCAGTGGCAGAGCCAAACCAGGTCTCTGGGGATCCTGGAGGAAGCCCCTCTCTCTGCTCTGGTGGCCAGTGAGCAGCTACTGAGCACAGAGGAGCTATGGAAGTCTCACAGATAACAGCCACCAGCAGCTTATGCAATGTCCTTTGCACGGCAGCCATGGCAGGTGTACTGGCAGAGCCATGAGGGTACTGGGTGGGAATGGGGATCCCTCTGCCCACTGGCCCTGGGGACCCCCATGGCTTTATCCCAGTTGGGCGCAGGAGCAAGAGAGGCCATAGCCAGCAGAGCTTGGCGTGGGACCACCAGGGCTGGCAGGGGTGTGTGGAGGGACAGCACACGAGGCAGGCGCCTGCCACGGCTGCTAATCCCCCCGCCCCAGCCGGCCACACTCTCCTCAGCTGACGGTTAATTTTCTTTCATCCTCTTAAACGCATCCGTTCCCCTCGGGACTGAGCCCCGGGGGGGGGTTCATGGCCTTGGGGGTCATGGCAGTGGATGAACCGGTGTGTTCAGTCCTTCCCTAGGATGGCTCCACACCCCGCACCTCTCGGGATGGAGCGCTGGGGAAGCCCTTTCTCTGCGTGCGGCTTTCGGAGCCACTCAAGGAAACGGGGGAGGCTGGATTGGCGCTGGCCCAACATCCCTCGGCCGGTGCAGCTCAGCCTGAAAAACCACAGCGGTGCTGCTGTGGCACGGCTCGCCCCCCACACGCCACCGTCCCACACCGCACCCCTTGCTGCGGTGCTGAGGTGGGAGAAGAGCTTTGCGGGTCTTGGCCAGTGGTGCTGGTGGCTCCTGCCCTTGCCCTGGGGGTGTACTGGGGGCCGGCCAAGCCTGCCGAGGTTCCCAGGGGAACTGGGGGAGTTTATGGCCCCCCCTGCGGCGCCCAGCCCCGCTTATCACGCGGCCCCATTGATCCCTTTGATCGGTGCCGGCGGGCGAGTCCAGCCCTGCAGGATCCGGATCCTCCTTGGGGGACGGCAGGAGGAGGGGGCTTGCACCCCTTGTTTGCAGCCAGGATGGTGCCCACCCACCCACCTGCCCACTGATGGTGTGCTCATGGAGGGAGTGAGACATTGGTGAGCCGGCAGCAATGGCCCTGTGGTGTGTCTGGTGTGTTACAGGAAAGGGGGAGTATTTATAACCCCCTCCCGGGCCCCTGGCCCCACTGGCAGTTGTTCAGAGTTGTCATTGAGAAAAGTGGGAGCTGTGGTGTCTGGGCAGCGCCTGCCCCCACAGCCCCTGCTCCGACACCCTTCCCGGGATGGGGGGAGATTCTCCACCAGCCTCCAGGCAGAAACCGTGCTGGGCTTTGGGAGAGGCCACCCGGCATGGTGTGGTGTGTCTCCAGCATGCAGTGCACTCCAACCAGCAGATCCTGTGCTGTAAATCAGTCAGGAATGTGCTGGGCTAGGAGGGCGGGGGGTCCCGGCTGAAGGTGCCCCAGCAGAGCTGGTGCTTGAGGTGCAGCGTGCCAGAGCCTGACCCAGCTCTGCCTGCCCTGGCACAGGACTCATCTCCACAGTGCCAGTGCTACATGAGCTCATGCCGTGGCACATGAGATCACTCTGTGGCACATGAGGCACTGTCTCCCAGCGCTGACTCTCTCCAGCACCACGGGTGCAGAGGAGGGACCATGCTGAAGCGCTGCTGTGCTGAGCATGCAGTGAATGCTAAAAATAATCGGGATCAGCGTTCCTGGGAGGAGCCGGGGCCAAGCGTGGTGTTGGCAGCCTGGGAATCACTCCAACACTGGCATCACTGTGATCCCGGCACTGGCGTTCCCGGGCCCAGCTCCAAGCAGGGAGGGCAAGGGATGATGGCAGCAGGGCATGGGCACAGGTCAGCACCAGCCACAGGGACCCCATGGCCCTGTGCAGGGACCCCCTGAGCCATTGGTGTCCTGCAAGCTGAAAGGCTGCAGCCACATGGCTGCCTCAGTGAGAGCCAGGGGTCTTGGACAGGGGGACACATGAGCTAAGGGGGTTTCTGAGCATCTCTGTCCTCTCTCTGCACAGCTGTACGAGCTGGATGGTGACCCCAGGAGGAAGGAGTTCCTGGATGACCTCTTCAGCTTCATGCAGAAGCGAGGTGAGCCCCTCCACACGCCCACCCTCCACCCCCCCGACACCCTCCCTGAGCTGGAGGCTCATTTCCTCGCCCCTCGTTACTGCCCTGGGGTCACGGCTTCGGCTGAGCTGCTGGTTAATCTTTAACCCCTCGGCACAGCGGGGTCAAACCTGTTGGGCTGGATCCAGCGCCCGCGGCCCCCCCTCTCCCCCCCTCCCTGCACCCATCTCACCCAGACCTGCTGCCCCTCCCTGCAGGGTCCTCCCACCCCTGAGCCCCCCCTGGCTGTGCCCCCCTGCTGCCACTTCCGAGGATCACTGCAGGGCGCAAAGCCCCTTGCTGCCACTTCACTCTGCTGGGGTGGGGGGGCACACAGGGGGGCCAGGGGGGGGAAGGGCTGAAAGCCAAGCATGCACTTGGTTGAGGGTCTGGTTCCTGCGTGGAAAACAGTGCTGGAAGTGCTGACACAGGGCTGGCTCTGGCCCTTTGTCAGGCAGCACTGGGGAAGCACGTGTGCCTCTGCGGGGGGGTCTGGGGCTGCTGGCTGAGTCTCTCAGAGTCCCCCTGCCTGTGTCCTCCAAAGTCCCCTCGACTGTGTCTCTTGGGGTCCCCAAGGGCCCCCTCACCACGGGGCAGGAGGGAGCAGGTGCTTCCAGCCCCCTCCCTGTGGCTGGAGGGATGAGCCCCCCCAGGTCACAGGACCCTCGCAGCCATATCGTGCCGCCCCCATTATAAATAACTCTCGTTGCCTGGTGCTGGCTCAGCCCGAGGAACCGGCTCAGCCACGACAGGGTTGTGGCTGGAAACTGCAAGTTTCTGTTTCCTTTGTTCATGGCTGAGCTCAGCGGGGGGGCCTGGAGGGGAAGAAGAGGATGGTGGAAGGGGAGGGAGGAGCAGGAGCCCCCCCGCAGCCCCTCCGCTGCCCCTCAGGGATCTCGGCAGCTGCCCCGTGGCTGCGGGTGAGAAAGCAGCACCCCAGACCCGCTCTCTCCTGCCACTCCCCAGGGACCCCCGTGAACCGGATCCCCATCATGGCCAAGCAGGTGCTGGACCTGTACATGCTGTACACGCTGGTGACCGAGAAGGGGGGTCTGGTGGAGGTCATCAACAAGAAGCTGTGGCGGGAGATCACCAAGGGGCTGAGCCTGCCCACCTCCATCACCAGCGCGGCCTTCACCCTGCGCACCCAGTGAGCAGGGGCTCGGTGGGAGGGGAGGGGGGTGAGCCCTCGGGGGTCCCTCAGCCCTGCACAGGAGGTGAGGGCTGAGAAGGATGGGAAAGGGACTGAGCCGTCAAGGAGTTCTTTTTGCCCTGCCCTGGGACCAAGGGGCAAACCCTGGGGGATCCCTGTGCTGGGGATGGGGACAGCAGGGAGGGAGCAAGTCCTCAGGGGATCCCTCTGCCCTGCGTGGGAATGGTGGGGAGGGAGAGAGGGAGGGAAGGGGCAGCACCCACTGCGTCATCCTCACCATCCCTGCCTGTGTCCTGTCCGGCTGCAGGTACATGAAGTACCTGTACCCCTACGAGTGTGAGAAGCGCGGGCTGAGCAACCCCAACGAGCTGCAGGCGGCCATCGACAGCAACCGGCGGGAGGGCCGGCGGCAGGGCTTCGGCGGCTCCCTCTTTGCCTACTCGCCCAGCGGCACCCACGGCCTCCTCTCCTCACCCAAGCTGCCCGTGCCAGCGCTGGGACTGGCGTCTGCCACCAACGGCGGGGCCATTGCACCTGGGCAGAAGATCAAGAAAGGTAATGGCTGCTGCAGGGTCTGGCTGCTGTGGGGTCTGAGACCCCTCCTGGCACCAGGGATGAGGGGCAGAGCTGGGCATAGTGGGTAGGGGGGATGCTCCTCTCCCCTCCCTGGGCTCCAGGGCCTCAGTTCGGGGACCCCGACTCCAGTGACCCATCTCTGACCTTTGGAGGTGCCGGGCAGCCCCCGGCACAGCGGGCCCCCAGGGTCAGGGACACCCCAGGGTGGCAGTACCTGCATGTCCACGCACCCCCATCCCTGACACCTGCTCCCCCCGCAGAGGAGGACTCCTCCATCCCCATCTCCATGCCCAGCCGGCTCCCGGTGTCGCTGGCCGGGCACCCCGTGGTGGCCGCGCAGGCGGCCGCGGTGCAGGTGGCGGCGGCCGCTCAGGCCGCGGCGCTGGAGCAGCTGCGGGAGAAGCTGGAGTCGGGGGAGCCCCCGGAGAAGAAGCTGGCGCTGGTGACGGACGAGCAACAGCGGCTGATGCAGCGGGCACTGCAGCAGAACCTCCTGGCCATGACGGCCCAGCTGCCCATGAGCATCCGCATCAACAGCCAGGGCACGCGTTCACCAGGTCAGTGCCGGCCCCGGCCCCCCGCCCCGGCCGAGCCCCCGGCCCCGGCGGGCTCCGT
>VXBX01007780.1:96181-109932 GCA_013400415.1 Scytalopus superciliaris | reverse complement strand
AGCCCTTGGCTGGGGGGGCTCTGGGGTCTGACCCCCCCCCCCCAGCCCAGCCCACACACCCCCTGCTCCCCGCAGACCCTGCAGATGGGCATCTACCACTTCTCGGGGCTGTTCGTGCTGCTGTGCATTGGGCTGAGTGGCTCGCTGCTCACCTCGCTGGGCGAGCACGTCTTCTACCGCCTCGTCCTGCCCCGCATCCGGCGCAAGAAGAAATTCAACTACTGGCTGCACACGAGCCAGGTGGGACCAGAGGGAAGGGGCTCAAAGACCCTTGGCCCCATGTGGCTGCTCCCTCTTAATTTGCACCACCTCTGCCCTCCTCCAACCCCGGAGCATCAACCCCTGGACTGTCACCCCTGGACCATCAGCTCCTCAGTTAAGCCCAAAAACCCCTCCTCACCTCTTCCCCTGTTTCCCACAGAAAATCCATCGGGCTCTGAACATGGGCACGGAGGAGCGGAAGAGCCAGCAGCTGAATTTGGAGCAGAGGTACAGCTGGTGCTGAGAGCCTGCCTCACTCTCCTCCTCCTCCTCCTCCTTCGTGTGGACACCCACCATCCCAGGGGGGCCGCAGAGGGACCCCCACAGCTGCCAAATCCCAGCTCAGCCCTTCCACCCTTCCCACACAGGGGCGAGCCAAGGTCAGCACCAGCGGCAGCCCAGCCCTGGAGCGCCCTGCGGAAGGAGGCACGGCGGGTGCGCTTCCAGCTGGACAAAGCCCCCCCCGAGGGCGAGGGGTCCCCGTGGCACCGCGGGAACGGGCGGGCGCCGCAGCCCCCGGACAGGGCAGCCAGTGAGAGCGAGCTCCGGGAGCTGGAGGAGAAGATCCAGGAGATGCGGGACCAGCTGCGCGTGGCGCTGCTGAGGAAGAGCGAGCTGGTGGCCGTGCTGGGCACGGCCAGGGGCAGCCGGGCACTGCCCGCCCTGCTGGCCCCCGAAGAACCCCGGGAGGAGAGGTGAGGTGGGAGGCAGGGACCCCCCAAAACGGCAGAGCACCTGCTCTGCCAGCTCGGAGCAGGAGTGGAGGGATAGAGGGGAAAAGGGAGAGGTTGTCCTGGGGCTGCCTCAGCTCTGGGGCCCTTCATCTCTTCCTTCCCTTCCTTGTGGCAGTGGGGGTTTGAAAGGCCCGGGGATTCTTTTTTTTTGGGGGGTTGAGATGGGGTGAGAGGCCCCTGCAGTGCCCAAAGCTCAGCCCCACAGCCCCACGCTGGTTTTACACCATGTAAATAAAGATGACAATGGAAGATGAAGTCTGCTTTTCATCTTCCAGCTGCATCCTGAATGCAGCCAAGTCTGGCCCGAGGGTAACCCTTTCCCTCTCTCCTCCACAGGCCCAGCTCAGCCCCACCGCAGGATGGCAGCGATTAGGAGGAGGAACAGAAAGGTCCCACACGGGTGGGACGGAAGGACAGGCCGGGACTGAAACCTCCCTCTGGAGAGGCAGCTCCAGGGCAGCCAAGCCGGGCTGATCCCAGAGCCACCGCAAAGCAGAACCGGAGTCTCCCTCGGGCAGAGGGTGAGAGATGGAGGTGCCACACAAGGAGCAGGACAGGCTGTGGCTCAGTGCTCCCCTTGCTCCTGAGGACATGGAATAACTCCCCATCCCACTGCAGGCGGCCGTGGAAGGACTCAGAGCCCCACAGCCCTTCCCCCAGCACTGCTGAGCATGGCAGGGACGGGGCTGGTGCTCGGCCCCCTGTGCTGCCACTGCCCCTCCGTGCTGCAAGGGGATATGGACAGTGACACCCCAGGATGGCAGGGGGGCTCCCCCAGGATCGAGCATTCACCTTGCTGCACCCCCCTCCCCCAGGATCCCCACACATCACGTTCCGGTGGGAGCCCCACACATGGGGCAGGACATGGGGCAGAGCTGCAGGAGCTGTTAGAGATAATATTTATTATTATATACAAACACATTTTGTACATTAATTAAATAGAATGAACTCTACTTTTCATTCATCAAATCANCACCCACTCCTCTGAAAAGCCTATAGTCATTCCTGGCGCTCCAGAGGCTGAGGGCCAGTTGGCCACAAGGCCTCTTCCCAGGAGGGCTGGCAGCAGCAGGAGTGGACCTGCTGGTCACAGCAGGGTCCCCCCAGCCCCAGAGCGCCACCAGGGATGCTCCAGGCAAAAGGGAAAAACAAAGGTGGGGCACCTGGGTGGGAAAGGCAGAGGGGTGAAGTGGGGGGCTCTGAACCCCCCGTGCTGACAGGGAAACACTGAAACGCACCGAGCCCTCCAAGGGAGACAGAAGATGCTGCTTTGCCAGAGGGGGACAATGCTGAACTTGGGGACACCTGTACAGGCACCCAGCTGTCCTCAAAAGCCGAGTGCCCACATGTCACCTCCTGCCCCTGCCCTGTCCCACCATGGCTGTCCCAGAGCTTCATCCTGCCTCGTTCTGCTCCACCCCTTCACAAATCCTCCTTCCAGCACATCCTGGCATGGGTCCCACCCCTCTGCAGAGGTCTCAATGCAGCCCCCTCAGCTCAGCTCTGTGGCAGAGGGGTTGGGTCCTGCCAGCCTCACCTCCACTGCCAGGGAAACGGGAAAATCAGCTGAAATGTCTTGGCTTTAGTGTTTTGGTTCTTTGCTAAACCAGCTCATGCAACAGTCCAGGCAGGGGTGAGGAGCTGCTGTCTTATCTGGGATGGGGCTGATCCTAAATGCAGACACATTCCACAGGAAGGACAAGGCACTGGAAAGCAACTGCCCCACCCAGAGCAGAGCTGTGCAGGACAGAGCTGCTGTTGTCCTCGTTCCATACATCACAAACACCCAGACTGCAGCACAGCTCCCTCCAGGCATCACTCATGGCTCCTGAGATGGCAGCTCCCACCTGGACATGGCACCTTCCACACCTCAATCCACCCACTGAGGGAAGTTCAAGGACAAAAATAGTGGGACTGAATTACAGCTTCTGCTTTGGTTGTTGCCCAGCCGTGCGCAGACCTCGTGCCTGGGGAAGGTCTCAGCTTCTCCTTCCCTCAGGAACAGGAAAGGTGACCAGGATTCTCCTCTCTGTGGCTCTCCCATGGGGGCTGGACACACTGCCTGGTCTATCAGCTTGTACTCTAACCACAGAGTGGCCATGGGCTGTGGCCTGTCCCAGGTCAGCTCCCACCTGGGATCAGCACCTGGACTGCAAACACGGCTGCAGGGGTGAAGCTGGGGGTTGGGGGGCAGGGACAAGCTGGGGCACAAGCTGACATGGGGCAGGAGCAGGTAGCTGCCTCACCTGTGGCCTTGGAGGAGCTCCAGAGCTGTGTGAGCCAGGGGACCAAACCCCTCATCCTTCCCACAGCCCTCCGTGCCTTTCCCAGGGGAGGGAGGTCATCACAGCCCTGCTCTGTCCCAGCTGCTCCAGCTCCACTCAGAGGGATCCATGGGTTAAGGATGATGGTGAAGTGAGAAATAGTAACAAACGAAATCCAAATGCCTTCCCAGCAGTCCAGAGCGATAGGAACAGGGCTCAGGACAGGCTCCTGGAGCCTGGCTCCGAGCTGGGTGTTCTCTCTGCTGGTGCTGGGCAGGGGTTTCTCTCCCCCCGGTCCTCCAAGCCTCTGTCCTGGTCACTGTCGCCTCCTGAGACCGGCGAGGGCTCTGCCATGCTGCTGCAGCCCACGCAGTTCTTGCCACCAGGTTTAGCTCGGCTGTCTGAGCCCTCAAGGGCCTCAGTCTGCTTGGGAAGGGGGGTGCTGAGGACAGGGGCCCCCCCTTCCTGCAGTGGGACGAGGGGTGCAGCCCCCATGGTGGGGGGAGCATCTGCTGCAGCCACCATGGATGTCGAGGTGACCTCGATGGTGATGGAGCCCACGGCCGTCTCTGGGTGGTCGCTGCTGACCCTGATGCGGGCGACCAAACCAGAGGCCGTGGCTGCCTCCTGAGGGGTCCCGTTGGCCACGGCTTCGTGCACCATGGTGGGCTCCAGGAGGGTCGTGCTCAGGTCAGACAGGAACGAGGCCTCTGTCACGATCGCGGCCGTCTCGGCCACCCAGTTCAGGTCGCTGCCCACGGAGGCGGCGGTGGCGGCGATGACGCTGGAGGCCTCGCCAGGGCTCAGGGCAGCAGGGCCACTGCCCTCCCCGGGGGGCCCGGTGGCCAGGGGGGCTCGGCGACCCCCCGCCTCGACGGGGGCGGCCGTGGTGTTGTTGTTGAGGTTGTCCTGCAGCGTGGTCTGGGTGCCCTGCCCGACCTGCTGGTTCTGCAGCAGCATCTCCTGGATGCGGATCTGCTGCAGGATGGCTGGCAGCTCGTAGTGGTGGAAGAAGTAAATCATTGAGTGCTGGAGGAGGAAAGGGAAAGGAGTCACCCCTGGGCACAGGCCACAAGCTGCCACATCCCAAGAAAACTGCACTTCTCCTGGAGAATCCAGCAGCTCTGACAGCTGGGAGGTTAGCAGAAAGTTTGGACTTTTGACTACCGCAAGCTCCTTTTTAGTTTCTCTCTGAAGACTGGCAAGAGGGTACAACCCCTCTTCCCTTTTAAGGGCTGGGAAAAGAAAGATAACAGCATTCCTCTGGACCACGCTCCACTCCCTGATCCCACCCTGGAGCAGGTCAAAAGCTTCTATCAAACACCACCCTGGAGCAGGTCCTGCCAGTATCCTCACTGCATGGACCTGAGCAGCTCCTCTGCAAGACACACCCTCACTGGGATTTATTCCAGGACAGGACAGAAATTCTTCCCAGAACCTGCATGGCGTCAGGTTATTGTCATGGCCACAGCTGGACTGGAGCCAGCGACTCAAAGGTTTCCCTGTTCCACAGCTTCCTCCTGCTGTTCCATTTACAAATCCAGCTTAGTTCCCTCTCACACAGAAAGAAGGATCCCTACTTCAACCCAGCTTGCAAGGAGGTTTGACAAGCCCCCTCCCAGGTGCAGCAGCCATGCAGGGACTCACCTGGATGAAAAGCCAGGAGGTGACGAGTGCCAGGCTGCTGTACTGCCCATTGAAGCGGTAGTGGTAGGCATAGAAGGCAAAGTGGTACAGGTAGAAGAACCTGTACAGGAAGGCAAGAAAGATCAGGAAAAATGTGAGTTTCCTTCTACTCCCAACCTCAGCCTGGGCACTTCATCAGACTCACTAAAAGGTGATTAGAGTTGCCTGACTATGAATGGAGCAAAACAAGGGGCAGGAAAAGACTGAGGTGATTCCAAGACACAGGCCCAAACCCAAAGTGAAGCAATTGCACTTTGGATCCTGTGCCATGTGGGGCAGCTCCCAAGGAGGCAGAGAGACACCCTCAGGAGTAGAGGCCATTGTGCCTCCAGGGGCTGGGAAGGCCCTGGAGCAGCTGGAGAAGGGCAGGCAGAGGGAATGCAGCCACAGCAAGCCCTTACCTGAGCCAGTGCCTCTTGCTGGTGTTGGTTTGGCAGCAGATCGCGTCGTACTGGTCGGCCAGCCACACGATGAGGATGATGTAGAACGCGGTCGTGGTGTCATTGAAGAACTCAGACATTATGGCCTCCATACCTGGGGACAGAGGGGACCTCAGCACGTGACAGGGCACAGGAAAGGGTCCTCTGCCACCTCTGAGCTGGGTTGTGACTGCAGCTACCCAGGGCAGGTAACTGGGCATTGGTTACGGCAGCAGCCAAGGCCAAGTGTATTCCACCACTGACTTCAGGGATCAGCTGTCTCCCCCAGCACAGATTTTGGGGGCGTTTCATTGCTTTTTAAAATCAGATTGTGCAAATGCAATGTGGCTACAGAGTGTAAGTCTGCAATGAACTCCGGGGACAGACAAAACTTCAGATTCTGGGATTTCCCAATGAACTGCTGCTTTTACAGGGCACCCAGAAGGACAATGGAGCTCACTGTGCCATCAAATTCCAGAGCCTTCTGCCTTGTGATGAGCAGCCTGTGCTAACCACCTGCCATGGCCAGCTTGGAACAAGGAATTAGACTTCCCACAGATCCCAGAGGGATGTGCTGCAGACACAAGCAGTGAAGCAAGTCCTTACCGACCAGAGCCAGGATGACAGTGAGGAGAGGAGCTGCAGGGAACGCAATGGTCATGTTCATCTCCAGCATCTGTAACAGGTCAACTGCAAGAGGGAAAACACACTGTGGCACAGAGAGAATGTGGGGCCAAGGAACCCTCCACCCCAGGGTACTGCCCACTCAGTGCAGCCAAGTCCACCACCCCAAGTCCTCTGTCCCCAGTACTTGTCAGGAGACAGCACAGCCTTGGCAAGCATGGTGACAGGGTGCAGGGGGATGTATTCCCTGAGCAGCTAAAAGTAGGACCCTTCTAAACAACTGAAGTCAAGGCTGGAACACAAACCTCAAGGTCCTTCCAACCCAAACCTGCTGTGACTCTACGACACGCCGCGCTGGAGCAGGCACAGTGCCCAGCACAACCCAAATCCCTCAGCCAGTCCTTACCAATGAAGACAAAGATCTGATGGTGTGAGTAGCGCAGCAGCATCGAGACAGACAGAGTCTGGAAGAGGAGAGAGAAGGGGAGGCAGGTTAGAGCCCCGTGGTTGTGGGGAGTCACTCGGCATCGCACTGCGGCAGAGGCCGGGGCGAGCCGGGGCTTGCACATCCCACATTCGTTAGCTGGAGCTGTGCAGAGCAATTTGCCAAGGAGTAATTAGGGCTCCACAAACAGCAATTAATCTCTGTGCTGCTGCAGGGGAACAGACAGTAAGGGATTTGTTTGTAAAGGGACCGATCCTGCATATTTGAGCGGGGGCCAAACCAGCCCACAGAGCTGGGAGCAGGGATTCTCCCGTCCTCCATCCCGCTCCTCCCGCAGCTCCCAGCACCTCTCTGCACTCGGTTCCTCCTCACTGACCACAGTGTGGTTGTGCACAGAGCTGTCTCACTGGGTGGCACAGCCAGACACAAGGGGAGAGTCACCTGCAGCCACCCAGGACTACAAACAGCACAGTTATTGTTTAGGATCTTGTCTGATGGGTATCTGAGATCACCTCACCTCACGAATCATCACTTGGTTTATTCTTGATCACTCCTGGCAAATCAGTCTGGCCTGTTCTTAAAAGTCTCAGAGGATAAATGTCTGCAGCACGTGCCGACAGCTCCAGTGTTTAAGGACACTTAAAAATTAACAACAGGTCCCTTTTGACAATGAAACCAACACTGCATTCTAGGTCATCTCCTCTGTTTCACTAGTGGACTTTGAGAACTTTTAAAGAAAAAAAAAACAGATAAAACCCCAAAGGAAAAAAGCCCCAGAACAGGGCCTGATCCTCCACCAACTACACTTTAAAAGCAGGTGAGAGCTCAGGTCTGCGTTGTTACGCCAACCACATGCTGCCCAGCCTGGCTGATTCCAGGCACTGCCCAGCTCCTGGTGACTTACAAAGATGACCATGATGACAAAGGCTGCCAGGTAGGACGTCCTGGCCATCCACATGCTGACAAAGCGATAGTGCTCCCCAGACACAACATTGCGAAGGAAACCTGGAGAAAAAGCACAAACACGAGTCTGGTGTGATTAACCCACAGGCTAAGAACCAACTGCCAGTGCCTGCTAAAGAAACAGGATCTGGAGCAAATCCTCAGGACAGCACTCATTGTCATGCAGGGCAGTGAGGCGGGAGGAAATCAGGTTTCCAGACACCTCTCCCCTCCTTGCCTCTCTCATTTTGTCCTTGACAATAACACAGGGAGCTGCTCTCTGCATTACAGATTAATCAATAGTCAGAAGATGATATTCAGGCACTCACAGAACAAACACCCACTGCTCTGCACAGTTGCTATCACTCCTCCAGGCCTTACCTTTGTTTTCCTCGTTTTCAGCTAAAGCTTTGACACTCGACATCAGGATGTCATCATAGCCCAGGAACTCATCCAGCAGCAGGCGGCTGAACCTGTCCCCAAAGCACTGATCCCTGGTAGGGTCTAGGGAGAACACAGAAACCCCTTCAGACTGTTCACACCTGGAGCCACAGAGGTGTGAGGCGAGCACACGTCTTGTCACCCCAAGGGACACGTGTGCCAGAAGTGCTGGGTCTGGGCCAGCACGTGGGCCTGTGGCAGTAACACTGAACTGGGCAGCTCTGGGAGGGAAGATGTCACCCCTGACAGATCCAGCCACACTGTCAAAGTGCTAATGCCAGCTGGACCTTAAGGATTGTCAGAGCCAGCACAGACACAAAGGGAACTTGCCCTCTAAGCCTGGCCTGTCTCCTGGGCTCACCTTGACTTGCCCATTACTACACAGGAAAATTGCTTGAACCACCATCCAGTTGTGCTTCAGCCTGACTGTGAGGAAGCAGCAATATTCAGTCTGATCACTGCACTAACAGTTAGAGAAGTTTATAGGCACGAGAAGGTCTGACACTGTATTCCTGACTTGGACAGGTTTTAATGGAGCAAATGACAGGAGAAGAGAACATTGTTAAAGGGAAATGATCTGCTGGTGCTCCCAGGGGCACAGAAGCATGCTGAGAGCACAACACATCTGTGAGCACCATCCCCAACACCCTCCCAGCTGCTCTCACCATGGGGCTCTAACTTTGTGCTGCTCCCACTGAGCCCAGAGCTTCAGTGCCTTCAGCCAGGGAAAGGGCTCTTCCCACCTCCGTGGGAAAACTGTGCTGGGTGTTACATCAGGGCTCACTGTACCAGGCTCCACCATTTCAGACTGCTCCTCCTGGAAAGCTGTGACCTACTAACGGGAGACGGGCTGCACACAGCAGCTCTCACGCGTGGGAAGTGAATGCCACCAGCTTTGTAAAGAGTTCCCAGCGACAGTGTCGAGGTCTCTGCACAGAAGGGACCCACCCCTGCACTCCCCTGCCCCTGCCCAGGCTGCCTCCCCACTCACCCAGGGTCACCACCATGACTGGGATGCTGAGGCGCTGCCGTGTGCTCTGGGACAGGCGCAGGAAGCCGTATTCCAGCGAGTACTCCACAATGTATTCCTCCTGTGGCCACACTGGGAGAGGGATGGGAGGGAGACAGGGAGACTTGGCACCCGGCTCTGCAAACAACCACCACCACCAAGAAACAGCCCCTCCGGGTTCGTTCCCTCCCTCCCATCGCCTTCTTGAAAAGGGAACCGGTTGCAAACAAGAGCTCCAGGCTTCCCTCAACCCAGCTAAACACAAATCAATACAAACTCTTTGGAATTGCAGTTCACTCCCTTGACATCAGTCTTTAATGTGAGACTTCTGGGAAAGCTTCAGGGCATCAGTTTCAAGTTCTGCCTAGAACCTGCCCACATCTGTGCCTGGCAAGCCCAGAACCACTCCTTCTTGCTCTGTTCAATTTCTGCTTCCCGTGTTGTTTGGGAAACAGCAGGAAAATCCACTTTACACCTGCTGAGCACCAAGTAAACGCTTCAGAGGCAAGAGCTATGCGCTTCCCAGGGGGCTGAGGTCACTGCTGCAATTACACATGTCAGAACAGAAGCCAGCAGCAATTACAGCCTTCCCAAAAACTGGTGGTGCCTGAAGTTCCCCCCGGTTTGTATTTTCTTTTTCCAAGACAGGTTCCAAACCGATGCTTTTTGCTACATCATCTCTGAAAGGACAAAACCTGCTAAGCTGCAGCCAAGCAATTTAATCCCTGTTCTTTCAGACTGTCAGGGTGTATCTCCAGGACGGGGGAGGCAGCTGTCAGGCAGCTCTTGGCACTACAGTGACAGTTAAAGGGACACAAGAACTTAACAGAGACACACCTGACACAGCAGCCCTGATCCCCTTCTCGGGCATCAAACACAGGCTCAGCTGTTGGTTTTGTCTTTTGTTTCCATTGTAAACAGTTTTAAGCTCAAAAGGAAGTCAAGGGCTTAAATGGCAACAAACAATTACTTCCTTTGTATTACAAAATATTTTTCCATGGTAATACATTCTGACTAAACATCAAATTTGGTGCACTTAGAGCACAGGAAATCTGGAAAAAAAACAATAAAACCAGGTATTTGGGACCAATTTGAAGAGATGAATGCTTTAACTAAACTGGGAAACAGCTCCCCTTTTCTGGATCATTTCCAATCAGGCATTTGGCAAACGAAGAGTCACCCCCCCAGTGCCACAGCTCTGCACAATGTGACTCTCCTCAAAACTCGGGCACCAGCAATAAAGGTCCTGCACCAAAAACACTGGGCTTAATGATCTGGGGTCTGGGCCAGCACCTGGACTAATGAGCTCTGGGTTGGCATCAACTGAATCTACTGCAAGACCAAGGAACAGGGTCTGGTCTCCACCTCCTCCACGGCCACAGCCCCAGTGTTTCTGCAGAGCAAAGAACTACAGCTTTTCCAGGGACAACAGTGTGGGTGAAAGAGGCAAATTTTTTGCAGATTTTATGGAAAAAGGCAAATAATACAATTCCACATCTCTATTTTAACCTAAATGTTCCTTAGCAGATTTTCTCCCTTAACCACTAGAGACAGAAGGTTTCCACGCTGGAATTTCATTTTAAATAACGCAAAGCCACTAAATCCCCCTTTGGAGTTTACAAGGCCTGAGCAGCTTAGGTGAGGCAGGAACAGGGTGGGATAAGGCTGGGCAACATCTGCAGGCAATGGCAGCGCAATCACAATCCACCAAAACCCACTCGGTGGCTTTTGGGATTAATTACTTGGAGCAAATTGGCTGCTCCAAGTGCTGCTGTTGGCTCAGGACCCAGAACACAGCCCAAACCCTGCTCATGTGAGCGGGAGTGTCACTGTCAGGCAATCCCTGTGGAATGCAGGGGACAGGGAATGGCTCGGAGCAGGGGGGGTCAGGCTCACCTGAGATCCCTGACACCAATCACTGCAGGAATATGCAGCCAGACCAAGAGCCCTTGTTCACCTGTGGTTCATCTGAAGACTCTTGGTCTGGGAAATTTTCTAGCCCAGCCTCTCCTCAGTGCCCCCCAGCCTCGGGGCAGAGCTTGCTGTGGGCCTGCTGTTAGTACTGACAGCATTAACCCCAGGTGAACACATTGGGAAGACATTTAAGGTCACTGTGCAGGTGCCAGGATGGGATGTGGGGGGAGGATGACCAGGGGAGGGAGGAGGAGTACAGGTAGCAGTGAAGGTGTGATTACCTGCTCGGGCTAGCATCTCAAACTCGGACACAGTCTCACGCAGAGGCTGCATACCTTTAGTGGCTGTGTCACTAAACGAGAACTCCTGGCTGTCGTTGTGGGGCAGCTCAGTGCTGCTCACCCGGGATGGCTTGAGGAACACCTTGGGCTCGATATCCAGCTCAAACTGTTGGAAAACCGGGGCAGGGAAAAGTCACATCAGTAGCCTCTTCACCTCCCACCTTCCATGCTCCCTCTGTCCTTGCAAAGGCCTCTTTCTCAGGCTTTACTTTCTGTGTTAAGCCATCAGAAGCCAATAGTGGGATTCAGGAGCAGCCAAGAAACCCGACTGTGTTTCCAGGAGACTGAGGGATCACACAGGGACTTCACTTACAACCAACCATTCCTCCCCCAACCCAACACTCAGTTTCCCCTCTCCAGCGCACATAAGGAGCACACCCTTACCTTGATAGAGCTGTTTTCAAACATATCCACAGTCATTTCCTCCTCTTCTTCCTCCTCCTCCTCGGCCGTGGACTCAACCACCATCCCTGGGAACTTCTCCACCCCACAGAACTGCAGGAAGATGGGGGCTCGGCTGGAGTTGCGCTGGATTTCCACCCGCAAGATGCCGTCGCGGGGCCACTTATCCCTCACGTGCTCCAGGCAGTTGATGGGAGAGCGGGAGAAGGCGATGTGGATGTAGGCCAGGATGAAGAGCACGAAGAGAGCCTGCAGGGCAGGAGGCAAGGCAGAGACTGTCAGCCCAACCGCCCTCCTGGCCTGGGTACAGCAGCTCCTACGACACCAGAGGAATTTAGACAAGCGCTTCCCTGCACCAGCAACGCGGGAGCCAGACCATGGCAGTTTCCACAGGGAGCACACAAAAGGCAGCAAGGACCACCTGCTTCTGTTCATGAGCCCTTAACAACTGTGCAGCTCGTGTACCCTGCTGGAAGCACGGGGCCTGCAACCAACTCCATCCCCAAAAGCAACCACAGGGAGAACCAATACAGAATGAGGCAACAAGGCACGCTGAAAGAAATGGAAATGCATCCATGGCTTCCAACCCTTCCTTCCTCAGCACAAAGAGTTTCCTGCTGAAGCCCAGAGAAGACTGCCCAGCTTTACAAAGGCAGAATAAAGCGAACCTCTCCCGAAGCCAACCCCTCTGAGGGCAGGATGACCCAAACCCATGGCAGACCTGTTGCTGCGAGGAACAGTCCCTGCCCCAGGGAGGTCAAACGGCTCCCTGCCCTGCCTCAACCCCAGGAACAGCTATAAACCACAGCAAAGCACAGTGGAATAATAAAACTGGTTCCCTAGAGCACAGACAGCAACTCTGCACAACGTCCAAAGTTCAGAGCTCTGAGCACGGCTGGCACAGCGAGCGGCACTGCTGAGATCAAACCTCTCTTCCCACCCACCCCGAGCTGCTCCCTCCTCATCAACCCAGCTGTCCTGACCTATTTGTGATGAACAAACAGGCTGGTAAACATCCCACTGCAGAGGAGCTGCACAGGGAGATGTGAGGGAAGGTAAAGCAGAGCCACCTCCTTGGCTACAGGATGGGACCACAGGGTCCTGCTTTCTTCTGCCCAGCAGCCAGAGTAGAGCCCAGAGCAGGCTGGAGGCTGCTGACTCCTCACCCTGTGGGCAAAGCACTCCACAGAGCCCTGGGAATGCTTTTTCTTCCCCAGGAGAGCTGGGATCAGTGGTAGAAACAGCATGAACAGCTCTCAGCTGCTGGTTCAAACCGTTGTGCCTTTATCACCATCCCCGCCCCAGCCTGTGTGCTGGGATCCAGCTGGACCACTGGGACAGGGAACAGGGATGTGAAAACCTGTAACATTTCCTGGGAGGGTACAAAACCTATCTGTGCAGTATGGGACAAGTTGTGCTAAACGTTTTCTTGCTGAATGGTAAAAACCCAGAGCAGGAGGGTGTTGCTGTGGCCTGGCAAGCTGCTCTCCCCTTCCTCTTACTCCAATTTCCCATCCTGGAAGCCACGGAGAAGGATTCAACCTGCAGGTAGTTCACCCCTGGACACTGACAGGCCCCTCCGGGTGGCCCCATCACCCAGGGCACAGGGCTGTGACACCGCACTGGCACTGCTGAAAAAGCTGGGTTAGAACGGGGCTGTGCCTTAACAGCTCCCAGAAAAGCCAAGATTCCAACAAAACTCCAGCAATCCAGCATGCCACGTGTGCCACGCATCCAAAACGTGTGATTTCTCGGAAACAGAAACAGCCCACACCCCTGGACCTGTCCCCGCCGGTTGCCCGGCGAGCCGGCTCGGGGATTTCCTTTGGATTCACACCTCTGGAACCAGAGCTCCGGAGCGCAGGGACCACCACAGACCCTCAAAACCACTCCTGCCTCCCACGCAGGACAAGGCCCCACGGGAGCTCCGGGGGGGCAGCGCGGCCCAAACACGGGCTGGGTCGTCCGGCAGAGCCACAACTTCCCAAGGCGATTCCTGCCCCCTGCGCCGGGCAGGAGGGGCTGCCCCTCACCTTGAGGAGGACGAAGAACTCGAAGACGCGTCGGAAGGAGGGCGGGAAGAGGCGCGCGTAGGTCACTGCCATCTTGAAGAACAGCGCGTGGAAGAGGCGGTCCCGCACGTTGATCAGGGGGTTCTGGTTGAGGTTGGGGTTGCGGACGCCCCGGTTGTTGCCGCCGGCCGCCCCGGTGTTGTTGCCCGGGTGGTGGTGGTGGTTGTTGGCGGTCGGCTGGTTCTCGGGCATCCTGG
>VXBX01007780.1:3278-52574 GCA_013400415.1 Scytalopus superciliaris | reverse complement strand
ACGTCTGTATCATCACCAACGTGGCCTCCAAATGAGGGAAAACCGCAGTAAACTACACTCAGCTTGTTGACCTGCACGCCCGATACGCTGAGAGGGGTTTACGCATCCTGGGCTTTCCCTGCAACCAGTTCGGGAAGCAGGTGGGTTGGGGCAGGGGGTCGGGGGCTCGCCAGGAATGGGGGGGGAGACCCTCACGGTGCCCGGTGTCGCCTCGCAGGAGCCCGGGGACAACGCTCAGATCAAGGCATTCGCTGAGAACTACGGGGTGAAGTTCGACATGTACAGCAAGATCGATGTGAACGGGGACGATGCCCACCCGCTGTGGAAGTGGATGAAGGAGCAGCCCAAAGGGAGGGGCACCCTGGGCAAGTGAGTGTGGGAGGGGGGCGCCGAGAGCCCCCCGGGTGGCAGGGAGGGCTCGGCTCGGGGCCTGGCTGGGGCTGGGCAGCCCGAGGGAAGGGTTTTCCTGCCCCAGAACTCACTCCTGTCTTTTCTCTCCTAGTGCAATAAAGTGGAACTTCACCAAGGTAGGGCACAGCTGCCTCCCCCGGGCTGTGCTGGGCTCTGGGGGGGTCCCTGAGGCAGGGAGGGGAGAGGAGGACCCTCACACTCAGGTTCTGCTCTGTGCTATTACCCTGGATGTCCGGGCAGGAGCATCCCAAGAGACTCCTGTGCTTGGAGACTTTTGGGAACCCCTACCCCTCTCCAAGCTGCTGTCATCAGCTGAGGGGGAGCAGTTTTGTGGGGGCTACAGCAGCCAAACCACTCCCTGGGAGCTCAGCTGACCCCTGGACTCGCTCACAGGGTGTTGCTTCACTCCCACAGTTCCTCATTAACCGGGAGGGCCAAGTGGTGAAGAGGTACAGCCCCATGGAGGATCCCTACGTGAGTGCTGGGGAGCTCCTGGGCAGGGAGGAGGGGGGTGAGAGGGGATGTTCTTGGGGCATCACAAACGCTCTCTGTTCCCCCACAGGTGATCGAGAAGGACCTGCCTGCCTACCTGTAGCTCTGCCCTGCTGTCCCCCAGCCCCGCTGCCCACGGAGCCTCCTCCAGCCCCATGACGGGCTGCCTCCAAGCCAGCTCCTGGTGGGGCAGCCCCGACCCCCGGCGTGCACCGCTGGATGGAGGCCCTGGGGCCGCGGCCGCTGTGGGCGGGACCAGCCCGGCCCCCCGCACAGCAACTGGAGTTCCCCTTGCAATAAAACACCTTAGGAACGAGCCCGTGGTGTCTGGGTGAGGGAGGGAGCAGGGATGGGGCCGGGGCTGCTGTGCTGCTCCCCGTGAGAACATGGAGCTCTTGCTGGGAGCCAAGAGCTTTACGCAACCCCTGAGCTCATTGGGGATAATCCTCAGTGCTGAGGAGGAAGTGCTTGCAAATCCAGGGTGAGCCACGCTCCCGAGGGGCTCCCTGGGAAAAGGCAGAGCAGGGGAAGGTGTCTGTCCCCTCTGGGATCCCTCCTGTCCCCCAGAGCCCTCCGGGCAGGGCAGCAGAGGGGGTGGGTCCAGCAGTGGCGCAACCCCAGACCAGGAGCAATTACTGCAAAACAGAACCTACTCATGTTGGAACATGGTGAAATACCTCCCACAGCCAGGGACGGGTCTGACCACAGCAAGGAGGCCCATCCTCCTCTTCCTGCTGCTTGGGACAGTGTGTTGGTGCTGGCAAAGGCACAACCATGGCTGGCAGAGCCCATTGGGGTCGGTGTCCCCACCCCAGGGCAGGGACAGCTCAGGCTCTGACAGTGCCATGCAGGAAACACTGAGCAACTCCTCCTCGGGGCCTTAAAGGGTGCTGGATCTCCCCTTCACATCTGCAGTCCCCACAGGGAGCCTAATCCTCAACAGGGAGGGGAGGGAGTGGGAAAAGCCCTGGGATCTTTGCTGGGGTTCCCCAAGTCTGCCCCTTCCCTGTGCCTGCAGCCCAGCACCTCAGGGATGCTGGGAGGATCCTGCTCTGGGGTTGGGGGGCTGGTTTTGGGAGCTGCCCCCCAGCCATGGCCTGGATCACTCCCTGGAGCTCACCCTGTCCCACCTCCCACTGGATAACGGGGCTGGCAGTGCCCGGGCGAGACATCCCGGCACCACAGCAGCTCCTGCTGGAGGAACACACCCAAACAAAGGCTCCTTTATCTGTGTTTTCCCAGCAAAGCTGGGCAGGAGCTGCTTTATCCAAGGCCAGTGCCCCAGCTGGATCCAGCAAGGATCCTCCTCCCCAAGGGCAGCAGCTTCTCCCAGGGAGAGGGGGAGGCTTGGGACAACAGCCCTCAATGCCACCAAGCTGATAGAAGAGACACAAAGTCCAGCTGCCAGCATGACCCTGGCCCAGGGATTCCTGATCCAAGTCCCACTGGCATACTGGGGCAGGTTGGACAGATGGACAGACAGACAGAGCTGTGACTTACAGAAATCTCACATGTGGCTTCTGTTCCATTTTTACTGAGCATGAATGAAAAATTATCCTTCTGAGGCAAGTAGAAAATTCAGGAATTATTAGTCCAAGGCACATATTCTAAAAAAAAATCTCTTTACATATGTACAACTCCATTAATTATAAATACACATAGAAACCAAAGGCAAACAACAAGCAGATTAAAAAGTGCCAACAAAAAGGTGTCAGGGGAAGAAAACAGGGACTCATTAAAAATACAATCAGTAGGACAACGGCAGAATAATTTAGTTAAAAGATAACGTTACATATTATTAACCCTGACAAAACACAGGATTGGGGCAGGGAAGGGATTCCTTGAAGGTGCTCTCTGTCTTCCCAGAGACCAGGGAGGGAGGATTGCATATATTTTAAAGTTAAGGTCAAAGCCACCAGGTAAGGCTCCGGTGACAGCAGAGGGTGCCCAGCAGGGAATTCCCCCTCGCTATTCCTGAGTTTAAGCCTCTCTGAGCTGGGTTTTCCTGGCGTCCTTTTCCCTCCTTGCCGAGAATTCAGCCCCGAACTGGCGAGGGCTGGGACGTGCTTTAAATAGGGGAGGGTGTGGGGAGGGGGAGCCTGCTGGGGTCGAGAGGAGCAGAGCTGGGGGAGAGCAGGAGCCCTCCCGGGGCAGCAGCAGGGCCCTGGGGGAGGAGCACGGGGGGCTCCCCCCTATCTTTGGTGATCACTTTGAGGTAAAGGAGGTTTCCTTGGGTGCAGTGAATTGTGCCCCTGACAGCAGGGACTGACTCCAGCCTGGTGGGAGGTGGGTGCCACTTGGGGAGGAGGGTAAGGACAGGGACCAGAGTGACCTCAAACTGAGCCCACACATGTGGCACCGGGGCAGGTCTGTGACCTTGGGGTGTCAGGGAAGGCAGCTCTGTCTCAGCCAGAGCACAACACTCCAGACACAGATCCAGAGCAATTCCCAACACCAAAGGGCACCAGACCAGTTCCCAACCTTGTTGCCTCAACACTGACCTGTCAGGGCATGGGGGACCCCAACCCAGGCCTTCCTGCCTGGACCCCCTTCCTCAGGTGCTCTCTGAGGAAAGGCCAGACCAGCCAGAGAAGGTCCCAGGTCCTTCCCCTGGAAACATCCCGGTGCCACTTTTAGGAAACACCTCGATGAGTGACAGCAGAGAAAGAAAACCCAGCAAGGGGAAGGCTGAAGGTTGGCAGAGGAGCTTCCCAGGGGAGGTGCTGCTGGAGTGGTGCCAGAGGTGGTTGAGAGCCACCTCTACCCTAGGGAGGAGGCAGCTGGTCCAGCTGTGGGGCAGGGGTGTGTGTGGGCAGTGCTTGCAAAACAGCCTTTGCTCTTTGGTATCTGAGTGGGAGGTTGCAGCAGGAGGAGCCAAACTGCACATCCCGGGGCAGTGACACTGCACACCCTGAGCAGTGACAGTGACACTGCACACCCTGAGCAGTGACACTGACACCGCACACCTTGAACAGTGACACTGCACACCCCAGGCAGTGATTCTCACAGTGCACATCCCTGAACAGTGACTCTCGCACTGCACACCCGGCACTCACAAGGGAGCTCTTCCCTTTCGGCGCCTGGAAGTGGCTGTTCTGGAGGTCAGCAGTGGCCAGGGCTGGGCTGCCCAGTTCCAGACCCTTGGGCCAGGGTCTGTGGCCCAGCCAAGGACAGTGCAGGACCAGCAGGACAGCCAGGTGAAGGGACAACACGTGACAGCAGGAAACTGGCCAAAGCACGGCTGGTCACAGCGACCCAGCGAGGTTAAAGTGCAGGACAGGGGACACAAGGCCCTTGTGCTCCAGGGAATCCCACTGGTCCCGGCCTGGCTGAGCTCTGACTGACCCAAGCTCTGTCACCAGAGTGGGGGTGCATCCAGATCCAGCCCCTCCCACAGAGCTCAGGCAGCCCAAGGTCCTTTCCTGGGAAGGGCAGGGCAGGGCAGTGCAAGCAGTTTTGGGTTTCCTGCTACACCCGCTCAGCCCTACCCGAGGACACCTGAGCTCAGCAGCTCCCATCTCTGCTGGGACAGCATTCCCTTCCCCTTCATCCCACCCCTCCAGCGCAGGCTCAGGGTCCACAGCAGGGCTGGGGCATCCCAAAGTGGGGGTCTGGGCTCCCACCCTTCCCTAAGGGACCAGCAGCAGTCACTGGGTGGTCCTGGAGCTCAGCCATGGCCCTGCAGAGCACAGGGCTGGAGGGCTGGGGAATGCCCAGCCTGGCTTGGACACTCAGTAGTCTGTGGGGGGGTGGGCAGAGGAGGGGGGTCTCCCCTCAGTCCCACACGGGCACTGACCTGTGAGCAGGACTCGACACAGCAGAGCCCCTCAGCCCAGTGGGACCTGCTCAGCTCCCCCTGGGCACGTTCCATCCAAGCCTGTATATGTCTGACTGAATATTATATATAAATAAACTCTGCTTTAAGGAACTACAGGCTGATTCTTCCCTCAAAACCAGAAAGGGGTCAGTCCAAACCAGTAGAAAATTCAGGGCTCCTCAGTTCTCACCTCTGCACCAGAGGACACAGATCCACAGCGGTCGAGCTCCGCCGGCATTCCCGGCTGGCACTCAGAAGTCTGGGAAGGGCCCACTGAACTGGATCACACTCTGGCGCTCCTGGGGGAGAGTCCTCAGCATGTCCTCCAGGATCTCTCTGAAATTGATATTCCCATCTTGTGGGAGAAAATCGTCCTGTGGGGGCTGCAGGGGCGGTGGTGGGGGCAGGGCTGGGGGCTCGTGCCGCGAGGGGCCGGGGGCCACACCACCCTCCAGGCTGGGAACGTGGCCAAAGCCAAAGGGCAACTGGTGCTGCTGGTGGGGCTGCAGGGTGGGCTCCGGGGGGAAGCAGAGAGCTCTGGGCTCCGAGTTCATCACCACGTCAGGAATGCTGTTGCTGGGAGGGCTGTAGGTCAAGTCCAGGATCTCGTCCTGGCACAGGGAGGGCAGGTGGAGCCTGGGCCCTGGCAGGATGTGCAGTGGCAGGGAGAAGGGTGGGCCCTGCTCCCGGGCCTGGAGCAGCCGGCTGTGCTTGCGCTTCACGTCCTCATCCATCTGCTTCAGCTCCTCCCGCACCTTGTGGACGCAGCTCTCGGGGATCTTTATCCCTGGGGGAGGAACAGGCATCAGTCCCCACAGCACAGTGGGAAGGGATGGGGCACTGTGGGGACAGAGGGAAGGGCAGCAGCACTGGGGGTGTTCATGTGGGTATGGAAGGGACAAGCCTGGCTCACACCCTTTGCCCAAATGCGCTGGGGTAATCCCAGCTCCCCTCCTTCCCACAGGGTTACCTCAGCAGCGGGCACTTCCAGCCTGGAACACGCCCCTTTTTAGGCAGGGAATCTTGGTGCTGGGCAGCTGGACCCCTTCACCCCACTCCCCTTCCCTTCCCCAGCGCTTCACCCACCAACTTGTTTCTTCTTCTCCTTGGTCTTGAGGCGGACGATCTGCAGGTAGCTGCTGCTGGTGATGCTGGCCATGATGCCGGCGATCCTGCTCCACACCCGCAGCAGGGCCCCACACAACATGTAGTAGTGCCGCAGGCGCATGCCCTGGAAGCATTCCTTCCCCTCCTGGATCAGCTTGCAGCTCTTGTTCCTTTGGTTACCATGGGAGAAAACCACCAGGATTAGCAGGGGGTCCCAGAGCAGAGCAGGTTTCCCCCCATCCCTCGGCTTTCCCCCCCTGCCACAGACAGGGACCACCCCAGCACAGGCTCTGCCTGGGGAGGGAGGACGTGGCTTAATGGCTTTAAGATGAAAGAAGGAAGATTCACATGGGGTATTGGGAAGAAATTCCTCCCTGGGAGGGTGGTGAGGCCCTGGTACAGGTTGCCCAGAAAAGCTGTGGCTGTCCCATCCCTGGAAGTGTCCAAGGCGAGGCTGGACAGGGCTTGGAGCAACTTGGGCTAGTGGAAGGTGTCCCTACTCATCCCTGCCATGGGATTTACTAAGGTCTTTATTAAGGGCTTTATTAAGGTCCCTTCCAACCCAAACCATCCTAGGGTTCTGTGATAGGCTGGGGCTGCAGCTGCCTTACCACATGGCGTGGTTACAGTTCTTTAAGGAAAAGTGGTAGCTGCTCTCCCAGTGCTCCTTGGCTTCCTCTGGCATCACCTGCAGCAGAACACTCAGCATTAGGGATTTTCCCCTGCCCAACACACAGCAGAGACATGAAATCCAGGACTGGGAGTCAGGACACCCTGGTGCTACCACCACCCCTGCCCAACCACAACAGGGTCCTGAGGAGCTGTGATGCTGTTACAGTGAGTGTCCTTCCAACCTCCCCCTGCCCACAGCAGAGGCTGCAGCTCCCACCTACCCGCCGGTACTTCTTCTGCAGACTGTCCAGACTCTCAGGCTGGCTTTGCTTCCCAATATTTGGCTTGTAGAGGATGAAGTTCTTCCCACGGCTCTGCTCTGCCAGCAGACAGGTGTATTTGCTGCCTCGCATCTGTGGGGTACAGCTGATGGTTACAGTCACAGCCCCTCTCCCCAGTCCCAGGTTTCTCTAAACTAACCCCTTCCTTCCAGGATGGAGGTTCTTGGAGGCATCTCCCAAGCCCTCAGAAGAGGTTAGACATGGACCATGTAGAGCCACAGCAGATCTCCCACTGGAGTCACCCCTGAGCTGAGATGCCACCCTGGCAGAGCCCAGGGACATACCTTGTAGGAGAGGTAGAACCCTTCGTTGGTTCCTGTCAGTGTGAGTGACTTCTCATAGGCTTCCTCCCACTTTAACCCTCTGTCGACACTGATCTGAACAGGGACACACAGAGGGATTTTTAACTCCAGGGGCAGGACAAGTGCCTCAGTGTCTGCCTCACAAATCCCACCCTCAGCACAGCCTTGGGGCCAGGCAGAGACAGATGCCCACCTTGTAGAACACAACCTGCCCATCCTGCGGGTGCCCCGGGGTCAGGAAGACCTCCTTGCTCTCCTCATAGATCTCATCCACTCCTGGCGCCAAATCTGTGGAAGGAGAAAAGGCTGTTGTAAGGAAAACATACCCAAACCACCTCCTTGGGTCTCAGGACCTGTGCTGGGTGGGGACATGGCAGTGGGGAACCACCCTCAGTGAGCACAGGGAGGGACAGGGAACCCCTGGGGTGCAGGAAGCAGAGCTCTGGCCACCCTGCCTTCTCCATACCAAGGATGCCCATGTCGTATTTGCCCTCCTTCTTGTCCTTCTCAATCAGATAGTCAAAGGTGTCAGAAAAATACTGGAAGAGCATGTTCTGCTTGTCCACCTCCAGGCCCAGGATGCGGTTCAGGAATTTGGTGATGGAGCAGTCTGCAAGAGCACAGTGGGTCAGGAAACAGCTGGGCACAGAAACCACCAGCCGCCTCCCAAAAGAGCCCCCCAACCAGCCCCACAGTGACCCTTGCAACAGCAGCCCAGACCACAGACTGTTCCTGTGGGCTGGGGCCAGCCTCAGGGCCATGGGACCTGCAGCACAGGCTGTTCCCACAGGACCTTCCCCTCAAGGCAAACACCCTACCCAGCTACTCAACAAACCCCACAAGGCAGGGTGGGCCGTGACACCCCTACTTTGGGCAGGAACAGCTCAACACATACCCTTCTCCACTGACACAGTGCCATACTTCATCTGACTGCAGCAGATCCCCATGGAGATGAGCCCTTGCTTCATTTCTGCAATGGCAGAAGACACTGTGTGTGTTTTGGGGTTAAGCCTCCCCTCAGCAGTCAGTCCAGTGTCCCAAACCTGAGACTAACAGGGGCCAGGAGAAACCCCAGAGCTGGTAGTCTCCTTACCACGGAAGAAATCAGCCTCCCGTCTCTCGTAGCTCTTGGGCACAGGAACTCTGTTCTCTGTGTGGCTGAGGATCGTGGACAGGACCCTGTCCAGGGCTTTGGCCCCATACTGTGGGAAGAGACAGGGAGTCACACGTGGGAGGAACCCACACCAGAGTCCTCCACCCAACCATTGCTCCAGTTGCTGGGAGCAGCTGGGAGCTGGGTGCTAGGCCAGGCCCTGCCTGCAGATGCCAGCAATGATCTTCCCGGCTCCAGATCCCTCCACAGGCTCTCCCAGCTCCTCCAACCCCGCTGCCCCAGAGCAGCCCTGTCACCTTGTTCTCGAAGTTGTACTTGCTGAGGTCCCGGGTCTCGGTGGCTCGTCGGTCCCCGTGAGTTAAGGCACCCTGGGAAGGCACATGGGAGAAAATGTAGCTTTGAGCTGTTGCAAAACTCCAGGGAAGGATGGCCAAAGGAAGAGGCCAGGATAGGAATGTGTCAAGAGGAAGCAGTGTTCCTCAGGAATACCGAGACTTTCTCAAAGGATTTGGGGATTTATCAGAAGTGGAGAAAATGAAACAAACTAATTATTCTACTAGTTATTTCATCAGCTTTTTCAGAATGAAACGGGTGTATGCTCTGGGAATAATGGGGGAATTCCAGCATCTGAGCTTCCCTGAAATTCCTCCCAATGCCTTGGTTACGTATTCTTCCTCACTTCCTTTCCCAAATTCCAGAATGCCAAAAGCCTTCTGCACTCCACATGTACAATGCCTTCAGTAAGGGGCGACACAATCCCCCAGTAACACTGGCCATGCCAGCAGGAGCCCCTGCATGGAATCTCCTCAGAGGGAATTGGAGCCAACAGCTGATCCCTGCTGCAGGCACTCACCAGGCTCTCCAGGCGTTTTGCCACGATGGATGCAAACCTCCTCTCCCCTGCCAGCTCTGAGATCAGGAACACATACTCTGGAGCAGAGACCTGGTTCGATCGGTGCGTTCGACCTACGGGGACATGAGAACAGGGGTGGAAGGAAAGCTTGGATGGCCTGTCTGGAAGAGGAATGTAACCAGAAAAGCTAAATAATGTCCACCCTGCTCACCAGGCAGAGTCCTTCCTCTGCCCCAGAGCTCAGGACTATAAGCCCAGCTCTGCCAAGCCTCAGGAGCACCAGGGTGCAACTGTGGCTGTGCCTCTGTTCTTTTCCCACAGAGACATCTCCTAAATGCACCAGCAGAGCTGTGGCACAAGCCTGGCTGAGGTGGTCAGCACACCTGCCCCTCGCAGGGTGCCTGGGCTCCACAGCCTGGCTCAGGGGCAGGGGACATGCCCAGGGACACCCAGCCCTCACCGAACTGCTGGATGGCCCGGTCAGCACTCCAGGGCAGCTCCAGGGTCATGTGGACCCGGCGCTTCTGGTTCTTCACTCGTCTGTCTGCTTGGAGGGAGATCCCTGAGCTGGAGGCCTCCGAGATTATGGCTACGAGCTGCAGGAGAGACAAGTGAGAACTGAGTGAGGTTCCTGGGCATGTGTGACACTGCTTCAGGCAACAGCCCCAAGCAGAACAGCAACCCCAGCCCACAAAGCTGGGAATCCCTGTCACCTTCCAGCAGGTCAAACCAACAGAGAGCTGCTGGCCTGAGGCTGGCAGGGCACAGGGATGCACAGGCACCCTCCCTTCCCTCCTCCTCTCAGTGCACTTGCTGCCCTGCAGGTGTTTGGAGCTGCCCTCAGCTCGACCCTGACTCACCTTTTCCCCCTTCATGAAACGCTCCTTCTCCTTCAGGTTGACGTGGTCTATGGAGAGCCCTTGCTCTGCTCGGGACTCGAACACGATGGAGCCGTTGGGCCTGCGGACCACCCGGCCCTTCCGACCCGTCATCTGCACACAGGAGAGGGGCTGTGAGAGGGGGGGGACCCACACGGCACTGCCAGGCCATTCTCAACAGCTTTTCCACAGTGCCACGGAGCTGTGGCTGTCCCATCCCTGGAGGTGTCCAAGGCCAGGTTGGACAGGGCTTGGAGCAGCCTGGGCTGGTGGAAGGTGTCCCTGCCCAAGGCAGGAGGATGGAACGAGATGAGCTTTAAGGTCCTTCCCAACCCATACCATTCCATGATTCTATGATTCTTTGCTGGCCCCTTTCCCTGTCACTCTGCCACCAAAACACAGTCCTGATGGTGGGGAGTACCTCAGCCACATTCTCCGGGCCCCCAAAGCAATCAATCAGTTCATCCAAGGTGTTGAGAGGTAGCTCTTTGCCCAGTGCTTGCACTTTTGCCAGGAGGTCCTGTTTCATCTTCTCCACCATCTCCAGCTCTCTCAGGCCCTGCAGCTCTTTCTGGGAAGGCAGCATGTGGAAATCACCTGCAATGTAAAAGGTAAAGTTGAGTTACCTGGTAACTGCAAATCAGAGCTGGGGAAGAAGTTGTCCAGAGCGTGTCTGGGGGCACTACTAATGGGTAAAGGCACCATGACCTGCAGTAAATGCTGCTGAGCACAGAGTGAACTCCCTCTGGGCTTGCCCATTTCAGAGGGAGAAGGAGCAAAGAGGGCAAATCCCTCTGGCCTGCTGATCACAGCAGCTAAACATGGATCCACCTCACAAGCCCGAGTGTGACCATCAGGATAAAACCCAGCCAGGATCACAAGGCTGTCCCAAGCCCTCAGGGGCTGCCGTTCCCTGCAGAACCCAGTGCCCCCAGTTCCAGCTGCCCCCAGTTCCAGCTGCCCCGCTCACCCTCAGCGGCGCAGCCGTTGTAGGTTTGCTCCACGTAGATGACGTCGTCTGTCTCGTGCAGGGACTCTGGGGAGGAGTTGAAGTCGCTGTCCAGCCCCATGTCGGACTCCGTGCTGCTGTCATCACTGATCTTGATGACCCCTGGGTCACACAGGCCCCGCAGGACCTTGGGGCAGCGGCCCCTCGGCCGCCCTGCACGGAGAGAGAGCAGGTCATGGCACTGCCCCCAGGCACGGGACAGCAAGGGCCAGCTCAGAGAGAGGAGGAGGAACCCCAAAACAGCTGAGACTGCCCCAAATGGCAAGCTGACCTCGAGAAAACAGAGCCTTAAGGGTCAAGGGGTTGTTAGGGAGGGAGAGAGGGAGGGAGGGAGAGCTGGAAAGAGAAAGGAAGAGAGAGAAAGGAAGGACAAGGCACTCGTGAGCAGGGTTGAAGTTGGCTGCACGTGTCAGGATGGACACACGGCCAGCTCTGAGCAGTGCCAGCTCCTCAGAGAAGTAACCCCAGGGGACTGCCTCCAGGGGAGAGTGCAGGACATGGGAAAGCACCAGTGTTTTGGGATATCATTTGCTTCCAAGCACAGCAAGACGTGCCTCTGCCACATGAGAGGGTTCACAGACCAGCTCCACAACCTGTCAGTGCTGCTGCCCCCTCTTCCACCTTTCCCACACCCCACTGAAGAAGAAATCCCAAAACTCTTCTTACCTGCAGCCACAGCCAATAATTTGGCAGGGGAGTGATTTTTTTCCCCCAGGACACATGCAATGCCCTAAATAAGAGGTCATGGAGGAATCCCCTCACTGCAGGAGGGGATTGGACACCAGCCAGGCCTTGTGCCATCTGTCCCCAACCCAAGGGAAGGGGAGGGGGCACAGCCATGGGGCAGGAGCAGAGGGAAGGCCCTACACTAGGACAGGACAGTGGGGCAGAGGCAGGGAAAGGCTGGATAACCCAGAACTACCATCCTCAGGATGAGGGAGCGACGGGAGATGTTCAGGAGGGCAAACAGAAACCAAGGAGAGCAGCAAAAAGCATGGAATGGGGAGAAGGGCAAGAGGCAGAGAACAAGTGAGTGGCTGGGGGGGAGCAGCAAGGCAGGAGGCAGGGGCTGGGCTGGGAGTGAAGGAGCTCTTACGTTTTCTTTTAATGCCAGTTCCTTTTTCTCTCTTTCTTTTGGTTGAAGGAAAGTGCTTCTGAATTAGTGATAGAAAGACGCCTCTGAAAGTAAGATGCAAAATTTATTCCAGCGACCAGAAACACATGCCGGTTACCACGTACCAATGTGTGTTTGGGACAGCCCCACATTCCATGGAAGAGAGGTCAATCCTGGCCCACAAATGCCAGCATGGGCTCAGCCAGCCCCGGCTATGGGGCACCTCCTGGAGCCTGAGCGTGTCAAGGCTGCAGGACCTTTATATGGCAACCAAGAGAGAGTTTTAAATGGGAAACACTCCACTGGGAAGCTGTTACATCAAAAATCCATTAAGTCCCAGTGTCTCAGCCCTTCTCCATGCCCTGAGAGCACAGACCACTGTCAGGTCATCCAACAGATGTGCTCCACCAAGTCCTCTGATTCCCTGGCTGTGGGCCTGCTGCCCACAAAACCGAGAGGCAGAACACGGATCCATAGTGGTTTCAAGTGAATGGAAAACAAAAATCAGAAAAGGTGAAAACCAAAGGTTTCTGTGGGTTCTTCTGCAAATCAAAGAGCAAATGTTTAAATGCTGACTCTGTGGATGAACCTTCAGTGCAATGAGAAGGCAGTGCTGCACAAGCTCTGCTTGAAATGAACCCAAAAAAAAACCCCAAACCCAAATGTTGCAGGTGAGAGGATGTGCATGACAACTCCCCTGGGTGAGAAAAAGAAGCCTTGCGAACTGAGGAAGGACCTCTAGGACCCTTAGTGTGAGGGGCTCAGGGGACAGGGACCACACTGCTCCCCCGAGGGACAGAGCTCTGTGACTGCAGTTATGTGGCACCAAGAATGGCCCCTCGTCCTGTGTGCTGGGGTGACCCTGCCCAAAAGAACACTCTGGAGCCTCCCTGCCGTGAAATTCCGCTCATTTCCCGGCACTTGCCCTCCCTGTCTCCCTGCAGACAGAGCCCTGGGCTGGAATCCACTCACAGAACAATGTTTATTTTTAACCCCATTTCTCGGCATCTTTAACCAACCACTCCTTCCCAGCACACTTCCCTCCAGAAATCCCCCGAAGTGCTGGAACACCAGAACACACATTTGGAGGCTGAGCAGATGCCAGGAGACACTCAGCGATCCTGCCAGGGCTGAGGAACACAGAGCTCCTGCCTTTGGGAGTGGGGACAGTCACACAGTGTGGGACCCCTGGCAGACCCCTCCTCCCCCACCACTCAGCCAGGCTCCAGGGACCAGAAACCAACCCAAGAGACCGAATCACCCAAGCAGCTGCCAGGCCTGCCCTGTGCACTGTCACCAAACTCTGGTTTTGAGGAGTGAGCTGAGACAGAGGAGTGACACAGACCGACCCAAACCCCACCACCGAGGGAGGAAAGCTCAGCCTAACCCAGACACATGCTGTCTCTGGCATCTCTCACTGCTCCCATCAAAAGTCACTTCAGAAGAAAACAGCCCTGCACTACAAAGAAACATAACCCAACCCCATGTCCCAGGTTTTTGTCACCTGTCATGCAGGTTCAGCCATGTTCAGGGATGGGCTGGTGTTTTGGAAGCTGCAGGCAGGAGGGGGAGCAGGACCCTCACTCTCTGCTGAATGGGCAGCAGGAGTCCTGCTGCTGGCTCACTTCTGGCACAGCCAGCTCTCCTGTTAGCTGGAACAGCCACACAACCAGGACACTGGTCCTGCCTCAAAGCCAGCACTGGTGGATCTGAACTCCTCAGACCGCTCCTCCCTTCCCCTGCTCCAGTGATGCCACCTCACAGCATCACCACAGCCTTTGCCATCACAGGAGATTCTCTTGCTCATTCCTTTTGTGTCAACATCCCTGTCTTCCAGAACCAGACCCACACAAACTACCTCTGAGCTTCATTCCTGGCTCTCCTACACCTGCCAATTCTTTTATGTGTGTAGAGCGGGAGCAGGCTGCTCCTGCAAGTCTGGACCACAGGAGCCTTCAAAATCCAGGATGTAGCTCATACAGTCCCAATGAAGACACAGCACCCCGTAGACCCCCCTGTGTGTCCTCTCCACAGCACAGGGGGAGGTGATATCAAACTGCATCTCAAAAACAGCCACTGCTCCATGCAGGAGCTCTCCTCCCACTCCTGTGGCCTCCCACACACCCCCAAAGGAAAACAGGGATTTTTAACTCACTCTGCAGCAGAGACAAAACGGTTGAGGTGCCCATCATTCTCATCCAGGACCTCCCTGGTGCGAGCTTCCCCTGTGGACTGCAGGCCGATGACAATGCACTGTGGGGACACGAGGGTTGGCACAGGGAGGTGTCAGGGCAGGGGCACAGCTACAGGATCAAGAGGTATTTCCCAGGCCCAGGTACCTCCCCTTAAATGCTGTCCCAGATAAGTGCATGCTGGGCCCATCTCTCAAATCTTTCAGCATCCCTGTGCTGACCCCACAGAGGGTGACTCTGAGCACAGACTTGTGCTAGGGATTTTATGCCTAAAGTTTCCAAGGAGCACCCAGGTGGATGAAAGAACAGAGCTGTGCTCGAGGTGTGGGGTCTGGCATCTCCTCCAGAATCCCAGGATGGCTTGGGATGGAAAGGACCTTAAAGCTCATCCAGCCCCAGGCAGGGACACCTTGCACTAGACCAGGTTGCTCCAACATGACCCAAAATCCCCTCCCCGGCCAGCCTGCCCGCATCCACCCCACACCAACAGAGGGTAACGCCTCAGGAGACAAGGCTCCAAAAACCACACATCAGGTCAGACTGGTGGGTGCTGCTGCAGTACCTTGTCCCTGGCCAGCTCCTCCCGGGCCAGCTCCACGAGGCGCCGCACCTTGGCAGCAATGCAGAGGTACTTGAAGAAACGCTGGTGAGCTGACCAGAACTGACCCCACAGCGACTTCCGAGACTCCAGCCCGATGTAGTCAGCTGCCTGCTGGAACACCATCAAGGCCTCTGCCCACTGCAGATGATACCAAAGAGGCATGAGTTAATATCCTCGTTTTCACTGTCATTCCTACCGTGCAGGAGGAGATCAGATCAGTCTGAGGGGTGATAATCTGATTTAGGGTCAGAGTTTATGTTGGGCTGAATGAACACTCTTTTCAGGGGTCATTCTCTGCATTAGCACGATGCAGCTCTGGTTTGCAAATATGGAACTTTCAAACAGAAGCAAAAAAGTGTATGTTTGGGGGTTTTTTTACACCAGCTGAGCATTGTGTAACTTTTTCTTTCTTATGTTTGAGGTCATGGCCACATTTAGGGTCCTCAAATCCTCCCACATACCGTGCACAAAGCATGGGTGAACCTCAGCCTCCCAGTGCAAGGGGCCCAGCTCACCAGCTTGGCTGCCTTGTCGTAGACAGCCTTGTACTGCTCGTCCAGTGGGATCTCCTCGATCCTGAAGGTCACTCCAGTGAAGCTGAGCTGCCGGGCAATGTACATCCCACTGACCTTCATGTCCATCGCCACGATCTCCATGGCACCGACTCCCCTGGGGGAGGACAGCAATTGTGGGACTCAGCAGTGACCCCCAGCTGTGGAACCCCCAGTCTGCCCCAGGGCAGCACTGGGCAGGTCACTCTGCAGACCCAGCCCCTCCCCTGGCTCACACTGCCCACACTTCCAACCTGCACAGGGCTGGACAGGACTCACCTCTTCTCAATCGCATGCAGGAACTCATCGAAGGCTCGGAAGGGGGTTCCCTCCCCCCAGATCCCCAGGCGGCTCATGTAAATCATGTTTTTTGGCTCCGAGGCACCTGTTTGGACAGAATTCACCATGAGCAAACCCACAGCACTTGGGAATAGTTGTGACTTGAACTGAGAGAACTCTGAAGAGGTTGTCATTTGCCACTGTGCCTTAGAGACCTTTCCAAATATTGTCTTCCCCTACACTGAGCAGGCAAGTGTTACCACACAGCTGAGACAGCTGGCCAGGAACAAGTTAAACTGGAGAGAAATTAATCTGACCTGCCAAAAAGTCACAACTAACGCCAGTGATGGGGCTTGGGGCAGATCTCAGCACTCTGAGCTCTGCTCTAGCCCTGCAGTCCCACTGGCCCCTCCTTGCACAGCCTCATGCTCTCAGCACACACATTCACACCTCGGGGTGTCCTTCAGGTCAGAGGGGACCTGCCAGTCTTCATGCCCTCACTGTGAGCAGAGCAGCTCACCTGTGGCACTGGCATAGACAACCCTTGCTTGAGGCAGCTTGTTCTGCAGGTCCAGCACTGCTTTGCCCATTTTGGTAGAGCTGGCATTTTTGGCTTTGTGGCATTCATCAAACACAATCTGGAGGGGAATGTCAGTTAAGGAGAAAGGATCTGTTTTCATCCCGAGGATGGGAGCAGACAGAAAACACAGCCCAGCCTCCTTTAACCAACCAAACACACAGTTCCCAGGATAGAGCCACTCATTCCCACACATGGAATCTGCTGGGTTTGCCCAGCCCTGTGCTCCTCAGTCCGTAAGTCACCTCCCCCTCCCTCTCCCTTCACCTCCAAGGTGTGTCTTGTCTTGTAATGCTGAGGGAGAGGAATGCTGAAAAGGTTAATCCCAGCTGCTTCTTCCCCTCCTCCCTTTAACTGCATCCTGGGAGGAGGAGGAGGAGGAGGAGGAGGAGATCTGAGTGTGGGGGATTCATGCGCTCACAGCACTAAAATATCTCCCGCAGGCACCGGGCTGCTCCCACAGCTGCTCCCTGTGACTTCAGATGGCCCCAAGCTCTTTGTTCCCTGGTGAAGCACAATCACAAGCAGCAGTTCCTCTCTCTCTCTCCAGTTTTTGACTGTTTGTTGGGTTTTTTTGTTTTTAAGGATACAACTCCATCAAAGTTTTCCCTGCACCAGTCCAAAATCTGTTTTAAGCGTGTCCTGTGCTGTCCCCCGGCCTGGCTTTCACCAATCAGCGCCGAGTAGGTGGCAAAGAGGACTCCTTCTGAGGTAGCTGTGTCACCATATTTAATCTGCAGGAAGGAAGAACCAGAGCACACACACACTCACGACTGCTGCCCCCAGCACTTCACACCCAGCCCTGCCCACAGCCAACGCTGCTGAGTGCCGTGGCCGTGCCGGACACACGCTCCTGATCTGAAAACAAACCCCAGTCTCAGCTCAGAACAGGCAAAAAAGCTGTTAGTAGCTGATGTCTTCAGCATTTCTATTGGCACTGAGACACAGTGATGACAGGGACTGTAAATGTCTGGAGAAGTGCCCCAGCCAATGTGTCAGCACATCTGGACGCCTGCAGTGAACTGTGGGGACCACGCGAGGACGTCGATTTTCTGGCACAAAAAAGTGCTTCATTTTTTTAAGCAACAGTTTAGAGCGTTTCGTTGATTTCAACCCTCCTGTCTGCTTTAATTCCTTCTAGAAAATAGTTTTCTCTTTGACCAGGTGAGACTGTTGCCTGTCTTGCTGCCGTGGGTCCCACCTGTAATGAAATCCAAGGTAGAGGAAAAACCCCTTGTCCTAAGCTTAAGAAAGTTCCATTTAAAGTCTTTTGGGGCTGAAAACACAATCCTTTTCAGTCTCTGAGTGGAGGGCATTCAGAGGTGTCAAACACCTGTGGTTTCTATGGACTTTGTAAGAGCTGGTTGTTCAATACCATTAAAACCAGAAGAAAGGGCTTCAGTGAGCAGGAAACACTGGACAGAGACTCAAACAGGCCACAAAGAGCCCTGAGAATATTCATCACACAACTGCTGATGGTGCTTTTGAGAAATATTTCAGCCTCATCACTGAGTAACCGCAGAAGGCCTGAAAATCCTCTAATCTGCTCATTTGGGGGCAATGCCCATGTGCTCTGTGGGTCTGCCAGGCATCAGCTTGGGCATCTCTGTGCTCCCTACACACTCTGAGAAGTGGTTCCATGAACCAGCACCAGGAAAGGCTGGCCCAGGAGAGCAGAGCACATCTCACAGAGCTGTTCCCCCCACAGGATTCCTCAAGAACGGTAAAAAAGGTTCCAGTCCTGCTGTACTTGCACTAGCCCGGAGACACTTGCCACTCCCTTCAGGGAACAGCTCTGTGCTCCCTGTGCAGCTCCACAGGGTATAAAAATAGCTGGAGCCCCAGGTGGGAAGTGGGCTGGGAGGAGGGAACACAGGCAGCTCAGTGTCTGCTGCTGCCTGAGCCTCGGCCCGCGAGGGCAGAGGTGACACTGCTCCACGTGCTCAGGCAGAGCCTCCAACTGTTCCCATGGGCTGATTTCCAGAGCAGCAGTGCAGCTCCTCTCCTACCTTGTTCAGAGCATGCACAGGAATGTGGGAGGCCTCGATGTCCTTCAGGTCTCTCTCAGCATCGTACTTGAGATCGTTGGAGACGCTGAACCTGTGAAGTGAGACGTGGGGTGGGTTATTTCCTCCTGGGGCTGGTTATCTCCCCCCAGCAGTTGGGGCTGGTTTTGTCCCCCGAGGAGGCAGGGCTGAGTATCTGCTTGGGGAGTCAGAGCTGGGTATGTCCCCAGGCAGTCGGGGCACACAGTGATTAACACTCTGACTAAAGCAGAGGGAGTTGTGCAGAGCTGTCACATCTCCACTGCCCACACAGCCCAACGTGAGATCTGACAGCTGACGCCCGTCTGCCCCCTGGCACAGGCTGTGTGTGATCTGCAGCAAAGCCCCATTCCTGGCTCTGCACTCGGGAAGCCCACAAACACCCAGAGAGAGTGGGGCCAGACTGATCGTCGCACCCCAGGGAGCACAAAACCTGCTATTTCACAGTGACTCATCCTCCATCCCTGCTGCAGGCGGATTTAACCCATTTCACAGGCAGCAACCAGGCAGTAAGAGGTGGAAACGACTTACCCAAGGCCACAGCATGACTCAACTCTAAAGCCAACATCAGCACTAAGGAATTCCTTACTTCTAGATCCAAGCTAACTCCAAGGTCTTACGGGAAAAGAGGCGAAAAAAACCCAACCAACTTACCACAGAGCTTTTTTCCTCCCTTTGAGATAATTTTCAAAGATGATGCCTGCAACCGTCCTGCCCTTTCCGACTCCAGCTCCGTCCCCAATGAGGAACCCAGCTCGCTGCCCATTGGGCAATAAAACTTCATGTTGCTGCAAAATCAAGAACTGGAAATTAAACTAGATTTGCCTTTGCTAACAGCTTTGGTGTCAGCACCACTTAACCCTTCCACACATCCCAGCTATGCACGTGCATGTCCTGCTCAGACAAATGATGGCAGGAAGGGTCAGGGATCATGGCAAAGCTCACAAGTGGCAGTTCATGGAAAAGGCCCCCAGAATGTACAGCCCTCCTCAAAAAAGAGTCCAGGGCTCTTGCCTCTTTGGGAAACAGACCCCACGGAAGTCCCACCTTCAAATACTCCTTCTGAAGGCATTTAAAATGGTGGAGTTTCATCACCTTTAAATTACAGTTGTTTTAAACCACTGTTTAAAACACCTGTCCCTACCAGAGGCAGTTTTCCTTGAGGTGTAAGACATGGGCAAGGTGCAGGCAGGTACCTGGCAGGCGTAGATGATTGCTTCCAGCTGTAGTGCAGAGAGGGAGCCTTTGTCAGCCACGGAGCACGGCAGGGACAGGCTGTAGGTGATGTCAGGGGGGGGGACGCTGGACAGGGTGCTTGTCTCAACCACTAGGTCAGGGTGGTGCTTCCCAATCTTGGCTAAATGACCAGAGAACACAGGTAAGTCAAAGTCTTTTCTCCCAGGGACACTTCAGAGCTCATCAACTGGCCACAGCCCAGGGCACTGTAGAGTTTTCCCAGAAAACCACAAGCCTTGGAGGTGCCACGGCAAACACCAGATACTGCTCATGGGAAATTAAGGGCTCAGTGAATCAGACTGGTCCACCAGGGACCAGAACTTCCCATGGCAACACTCACACTTTGAAGGGATGTATTCTGCATAGGTCTCCGTTTGCCCCAACTCTTCTGTTTCTTCCTCCTCACCTTCATCCTCCTCCTCTGCAGGAGCCTGAGACTGAAGAGAAGCAGCATTGACCCAACATTAGTGTTCTTGCTGAGGTGTGGATACCTACAGTGCTGTGCCCTGCCACAACCTGCCACTGAAACCATGCCCAAACCCTCCAGACACCTCGTTTACAGACTAGGGAAAATCATCCCAGGGGCTGAAAGAGTTGCCTGGTCCTTACCAAATTGGGGAAAGATTTTTGCAGCAGTTTTTGCATGGGCTGTGGGCTCACATGACCCCTGCCCACCTGTGCTCTCACCTGCCCTGAGGCACCTGGCCCACAGCACAAAGTCCTGAGAGCCCAAAGTGTCCCTTAACACAGTGAGGTTCCACCCCAAGCAATACAACACACTTCTGGGAAAGGCAGGGACTTGTGTTTCCTTGTGTCATTCCCTCCGAAGGGAAAAGGATCAGAAGTGCTCCCCCCCACACTGGGATGTCACCAGGAGCCTGGTGTCCCATGCCACTGAGGCCAACCATCACTCTCACCTGGTAGCTGATGAGGAGCGGGGTGTTGGTGACAGCAGAAACGTGGTCATGGGAGCTATTCAGGCCAGGGAACGGTGTGCTGGGTGAGAACAGCTGGAACACAAAGGGTGCAGGTGAGAAAGTGCTCCAAACCCTCAGCCCTCTGATCCCAGCAAGCATGGGAATACATCAACAAGGTCCCTGGACACGTGTGATCCCTGGACCATCCAGGCACCACAGCCAGCGAGGGGAGAGAGCTCCCAAGACACTCTGGGCTGGGAAGGCAAGGAGATCCTTTGTCTGCTCCCACACAAACAAATCCATGCTGGAATTTCCCGACAGTGACAGCAAGCAAGGTCAGGCCAGCAGCTTGTGGCATCCAAAGCAATCAGCAGCTCCAGGAGCAGCACTTCTCCAAGTTCACAGCCTGTGCAGAGTGCTAGGCTCACAGAGCCTCGTGCTCCACCAGCAGCAGAGAAAGATGGGAAGATCTTAGGCATAAACACTCCTATTTTTAAATAAAATCTAAAAAAATAAATAAAAAGAAGAAGAAAGAAAAAAACCCACCCTCCATTCCTGGAAGCCTGAGTCAGAATTACCAGAAGGAAGCTGGACAGAAGAGCTGCTTTTAGTGCCAGCAAATCTGGAGAGCAGGTGAAACATCCCCACCTACAAATCCGAGCTCAGAGTTTGGTCTCAGGCAGGAGAAAAGCCTGGAGCTGCTGGAAGGGCGGGACATGTTCTTGCAGCTCCAGCAGTGGGAGGTGAATGCAGGGCTAGTTTTGCATCACACAATCCCCAAAGTACAAACCTCCACTATCCCAATCCAGCTTTGGCACTCAGCATTCCACCTGGGAATTCCAGGGAATTGCAGAGGAAGCAACAGGAACCTTGGTTGCTCAGGGCATTTGAAAACTACCCACACAGGTACTGTTAGGGCCAGAGCAGGTGGGACCAGGAGCTGCAGTGGGAGACGGATCATGCACCTGTACAATTCCTGCCTCTCTCTACCCTCCTGCAACTCCCTGTTTGCTTTCCTCCTCTTTCTGTGTTAAGGACATCCAGAGAAGAGGAACAGATCTGTGAGAGCACGGGGCTGGAAGCAGGAGGGAGTGACAATTGCACAATCACAGCCTCGGTCTTACTCCATTATTTTCCTCTCTGCATTATTCTCCATTTTGCCCCACCTCACCGTGACTTCCCTGGGAACAGAATCAGTCCCGTGTGGATTCCAGGTCAACCCCCCTCTGTGTAAATCCCTTCCCTGGGTACTGAGCTGTGAGAAGGGTGAAGTGCTGTGAACAAGCTATGAAAAACTGCAGCAGCAGCTCCAAAATTCCAGCCACAGGCTTCCCAGGCAAGGCTGTGCTTCCCAGCCTTAAAAACACTGGGAATGTGTGAGATGGATGAGAGAAAACACAATGGATGACAGGGACTATTTTTAAACGGTATTTCCCAGCTCCATTACAAACGAAACTGTTTTGTCTGCTGCTCCTGTAAATATTTCACAGGGTGGCAGCTCTTCCCTAGCTGCCCATTCCTGAATGATAACGACAGCCAACATGCTGGATGCAACTCCTTTCCTCAGAATAACTCTCCCCACGGGTATAGCTCTGCATCCAGACCTTTCCTCCTCAATCACAGCACCCCACTGCAGGCTCACCACTGGGCAGCTCAGTCCAGGAGCTCTCAGGGAGCCGGGAATGTTTATTTTTGAAGGCACAAAGCTGTTCCTGCACCTGGGATCCACACGTGGGTCTCCCAAAGGATGCCTCCAGCCCGGCCCTTGGGATGTCCCACACATCAGAACCGTGAGAGACTGATGTTCCTGCTCTGCCTGGATCTCTGAGACAGAAATGCTGGAAAAACTACAGTCCTGGTAACCCAGCTGAGGGCTGTGGGTCAGAGCTGGCTGCACAGCCACAGCTGAGTGATGTCCTGGATCCGTCCGGGTGTAACAGGACTGATATTCCATTTGTACTGTAGCTTAGTGACTGCTCTGGCTGCTTAAAAGCCAAAATTCCTCCAATTCTATGGAAAACTCCACTGTCGTGATGCTGTGGGGAGGGACAGGGAGAGATTATCTAAATTGCTGCTATCCTGCACCAGTGTGCAGCTGCTCATGATGAGTCAATCTGACAATCCTTTCACCCAGTGTCCTGGTCCACAGTGCCACCTCCATGAAAAAATGAAACCAAAATCTCCTGTCCAGGATGCACCTCACTGACACCTCCTCAGGAAATGTCACTCGGTTAAAAAGCCACCCAAAAAGCAGCAACCCCGCCCAAACCATCTCAGAACACACAGATAAGACAAAGTTTAAAATAGCTAGAGATTCCTTTCCAAAGGAAGTCGTTTATAAATGGAATACCAAGGAGCTAATTGGCCTTATCTGAGCCCAAGTGCTCCACAGGACACAAGGAGCAGGACATGAGGAACAGCAGGGGCCAGAGGCAGGGACAGGGCCAAGGCTGGAGACACTGCTGTGCTCACAGGAGTCAGTCTCACACTTACACAATATTTATTTCTCCCTTGTTTTCTTCAGGCTGGATTTAGAACAGCTTTCCCCAGTAAGTTTTTGCTGTGCACTGCAGACACAGAACTCCAGGCTTTTCTAGGCATCCAGTGCCTCAACCAGAGTTCACATGTTTGGAATCAGGCCACCACAGAACAGTTTCTGTAGGGATTTAGGCTACTACATATAAAACCAACAGTAACAGGAGACTGGGAGCAATGCAGCACGTGGCTTCTCTGTCCTGGGGGATGTATCTGCTTTCCAGCATTTTTAACCACCCAGTTTACAAGCCTGTGATGTCTCCAGCCATTTCGTGGGTTTAAATAGCTCAGCTCTCTTCCTGCTGTCTCAAACTGCAAGTTCAGACCGGTCCTAGGTTTGCAGACTGTGTGACTGTCTCATGGAAACACAGCCAGAGACACTGGCTGTGGAATGCAGCCCCTGAGCACAGGAGAGCCTCAAAATGCAGCAATGACTATAGCACAGGCACCCCGGGTTGCCTCCTGGGGTATCCTAATTGGATGATTTCCCTCATTCTTCCTAAGAGAGTGATCTACAAAGGAAATCCACAGCACAGCTCAGAGACAGACAAGACCCAGATCCAGCAGATGTAGATGATGTGGCTCCCAAAGCTGCCCATGATGATGACATTGGTCCCCCAGGTGAGGAAGAGCAGATGGCAGGAAGCTGCTGAAAATGCCCAGGACCACATGCTGCTGTGGGATTGCCAGGAGATCCCACGCCCTGGAAAACTGCAGGATGTAAAAGCTTGCAGGGACTTGGACTCACAGAGTAAACACAAATGGTGAGTCTTAAATTGAGACAGTTTTACAGTCACTGTCACTGAAATATTTGCCCTGGAGAAGAAGCAAAAGGTGCTGCTGCTGGGGGGGTCAGTTAGGGATCCACATCAGGGTGATTTTCGTGGGACCCAACCCTTCAGCACTCCTAAGTGCCCTGTCCAGGTCACACTGGACCTGCTGATTGCTTTAGGGATACATCCTCCTCAGGATGTACCTACCTGTCACAGCTGCCAGGAGAAAGAGCTAGTGCCTGCACTGCACTCTGGAAGAGGGTGCCTGGACTCCCTTCTGCTTCCAGGAGACTAAATATGTGTCACCCCTTCATCCCTTCCCTCCTCCAGTGAAGTTGGTAACACCAGAATAGCATCATCGCACCTCAACTTCACCCCGGAGGAACTGGGTTGGTTTCTTAGTTCCTTGGTGAAACCCCCACAGGATGAAGCCTGAGGTGTCCTCTGCGGAGGATGAGGGAGGAGCAGCCCCTACCTCGATGGGGTTCTGTGGCATGTTCACATCCCATAGTGTTGGCACGTGGTTCAGGCTGTCAGCGGGAAGGAAGTCCTTGGAATCCGCGATGTCCGAGAGGGAATCCGCGGGGGACGAGAAGAGGGAGTTGTTGGAGAGCTCATCGAGGTATGAAGAATCCTGAAATGGAGACACGACCGTGGTTAGAGAAGGGAGGATGAGACCACAGAGCTCCTTCCTCACTCAGGCAGAGCAAGTTCTAATTTCTTGCTATTAAATGAGCAGCTCCGTTACTTCACGGCCCACAGATCTCAGAGATTAACCTGTAGCTGAGGACACGCTCTGAGGTGCAGCTTGAAAACCTGTCTCTTGAGAAAGCAGGAAAACCCATGGCCAGGAGTGTGGATACAAGGGCAGGGCTGTGCACATCCCTGCACACAGAGGAGTGGGAGACACATATCAGTTACCTTCACATTGTGCTTGATTAAAGAGGCTGCTGAGGGTTGCAAAGGCTTCAGCCTGACCCCCCAAAGGACTCAAGGATTTCATTCATGTGCAGAGGCCCCCAGAGAACCAGCTACACCTGATGTCAAGGTGGCTGTTTCACTGCAGCTTCCAACACAGCACTGCCTGGAGCCTCTGGGAAACATTCCTCTCCTCCTGGCAGGTTCTGCACACACAAGGCTCCCAGGAGCAGGGGATGGAGTGCTGGTGTCACCTGGATTTGCATTTAGGTAAATCTGGGCAGATCTACCCATCCTCTTCCCAAGGGAAGCCCAGACAAGGAACGAGTTCCAGTGATGGGGACCAGGCTCTGCCCTTGCTCTTTTTCTGGTGCCTGGGCTGAGGGGGCTTGCAATTGTTCTATCTGGTGCCAGCCCAGTGATGTTCCTTTGTTTCACACGGGCTTTGGCTCAGAAAGAACCTTCAATCCCCTCCCTAACATCAACCTCTGGTCTGATTTCCATATTTCAGTGGCAAGAACCAGAAGCCGATAAGCATTTTTTGCTCTACATCCCTGGCTGTGACACAGATCCCTGCCCCTTCCCCAGCTCCATCCCATCACCTCAGCCCTCCTCCCATACCAAACACCACTTTCAAACTTTGTCAAAGCAGAAGAACTTTGCCTGCTGTTTATTGAAGGTGACCATATTTCCAGCACCAAGCTCGAGCGCTCAGGTCTGCCTGGAAATGACCCTCTGTCCCAGAGTGATGGACAGACAGACCAATAGGTCTGTCTTGGTGCTCCACAGACTCTGCCCTGGGTCTGTGGTTCCTCACAGGGGTCAGCTCTGTCAGCACAGCCCCACCAGAGCAGTGTGATAACCCTCTGCCAGCAGAACCAGGGGCTGGTACAGCAGGAATCGCTGCTCATTTCCAGTCAAGGGCCAATTTCCCACTACAGGCAGAAAGGCAGCCAAAGAGTTTTAAGAGTCACTTAGCCCTGCCTGACATAAACCCAGGAGCAGCTGAGCCTGGCTGTGCTGTTCCTAAGGGCTTCAGGCCAAGAGCTGGGTCAGACACCCCCTAATTGCTGTCAAAAGTTATGGGTTTCAGTGTTTAAACAACCTTTTCCCAGGGATGTCTCGTTTGGCCCCCAGAAGCCACTCTGCAGGCACTGGCAGCGGCTCACAGAGGCACTAAAGGAATGGTAGGTGTGATATGGGGGGCTTGGATTCCTCAAATACCAACCAGGGAACCCAGAAACTCAAGGAGCAAGGGCTGCCCACGGGTCTGGCAGAGCAGGGTGGCACCTCCTGCCAGCAGCGGGTGCTGCCGTGTGCCCAACAGGCAGTGCTTCCTGTGCAGCTCTTGCCCTTGATATCTCTGTGGCTATTTTAGGATTACCCAGAAACCAAGGTGTCTGGAGAGTGAAGACGGATCCGGATTTATCCCCTCGGAATTAAGGGATCTCTGGACTCTTTCAAACTTGAGAAAGCAGAACAACACTTGGGTGAATGCGGCCTTGGTCCTGTGCAGGATCCCCACCTGGTCCCATCACTGAGCCATGGTGAGACAGGTTTGTTCACCTGCAAATGGCACTGACAGAGGCTGGGTCAGGGGGAAATATCTGCACATCATTTTATGGCAGCAGGAGGCTGTGGGGCAGCCCAGAGTGGGCACTGCATGCCAAGGTCCCAAGGACAGGCAAGGGGTGGGCTGGAATAGCAGCAGGACGTGAGAAAGCCTCGTGACACCACCCCAGACACCCCAGCAAGTGTCCCCCACCTTCCCAAACCCAGCCCCTTCCACGTCCAGCAAAGGCTCCAGCCCCACCATTGCTCGGGGCACTGGGTTGAACTGGGGAGAGGAAACCAGCCCCCAAGGCAGAGGGAGGACAATACTAGTCCTGGAAGTGATGCAGTGATCCCATCCTCTCCCAGAATTACAAGGCATTAGTCATGAAATTTCAGTCTCTCCCATTTGTCTTAACTAATTGCATTATCTAAAGAGCACTAAAGTTAATCACCTGCCAGATTCCCCACCCAAAGAACTTCCACCACCACAGCAGTAAATTGGCCCTGCTTCTATCAAATCCAGAGTAATTGCTTAACAAAAGGCCACAGAAAACCACAACCAGTACAAACCATGCCTGGATTAATCACTCCACTGGTTTATCTGGTGCAAACTGGAGGAGCTGCCTGGGTGTCCTCAGGGAAAGGGAAGGATCATCATCTCAACCAAGAGCTCATGGTCAGGATCCTCAGGTGTCAGGGTTTGAAACAAGTTATTTTGTCCATGTTTCAGACTGATTAATCAGAATTCTAAGGATTTCTCATTGGAAACTTGAAGTTTTACAGTAACAGCACTTCTGTTTTGGTAGAAATTGCATCTCTGCAACAGATGGAAGTTGTCCTGCCAGGCAGGATCTTTACTTCAGATGTTTTTCTTCTCTACATAAATCTTATTCCTGGAATTCTGCGACCTCCGTGGCCTCCTCTGGACTGGCCCCAGCAGATCCAGGCCTGTCCTGAGCTGAGGGCACAGCTGCAGGTGGGTTTTGGAGCAGAGGATGGACTGATGCTATTATGGCACACAGTATTGCTGTCATTATCCCAAAACTGAGATTATCAAACCCAACAATTCACTCCCTAGAAAGTATCGGGAAAAGAATCAGGGTAAACCAGCCCCAAACACTCGACCTTTCTCCAAGCCCCTGGGAACAGCTCAGCTCCTTCAGCCAAAACAAAGTGTTAAAAATAATGAAAGAACAGGTGAAATCTAAATACAGAAGTAATGAGCATCCTAAAAATACTTTTGGCCATCAAGAGTAATGTTTTATTTTCTCACCATCACACCGAGGAAACAGTGTCTGCAGAGCAGCTCTGGATGACTGCACTGCACAGCACCTAGGTGAGAGCAGGTTTTATTGAAAACCAAAAAACAAAATCTATATACCCCAATACACACCCACAACCACAGCCACACTGTCAGCAAGGAGAGATTTGGCACCTCAGAAATCACAGATTAAGCAAATTACGTTTCAGGGGCGACAGAATCAGCAGCTGCAGAGGATCACTATAAAACCTTTTAGCTGCCAAATCCCAAAGTTTTTCTAAATCCAGGGCAATAAACTGGCAGAGGGGAGGGTTCAGCTCTGGCCGGTCGATGTTCCCCTCACTCCCTGCACCTGCTTTGGAAGTAAAACCCCTCAGAGCCATCACACACAGATCAATTCCCACATTGCTCCTTCCCTCCAAATCCCAGGCTCAGTGACCGAGTTCTGACTGACAGCACAGCCTCCAGCAAGGTTCCAGCAAAACATAAATCACATCTTGGGGATAATCAGTGTCATTCCCGGTGCCCAGCCTGGAGAGGCATCGCTCCCAAATCTCTGCTGCCACTCCAGAACTCACAGGGACGCCCTCCCGGGGCCGGCTGCCCTCGCACCCAAACACACCAGGAATTCCGAAGAGGAGGGAAAGAAAAACCCAGGGGAAAAAAAAAATCAACCATTACCTTGTAGAGAGACGGGAACTTTAGCCAGAAGTGCATTTGGGACATTTTAGAGCAGCATTCGGGGGGCTGTCGGAGGCGGCAGCAGCAGCAGCAAGGGGAGGGTGCTCAGTGTAAAGAGGAAGGTCCATTCACGGCCGGGGCTCATCGAGGGGCTTTAAAAACCAACCTTGAGCAGCCAGGAGGGAAAATGGAGGCAAAAGAGCCCCGGCAGAGCCGCTGTCCTGCGCCCGGAGATTTGCATAGAGTGTTTAGTCACGACGAGAGGGCTCTTACTTCCTCTAAGTCCAGGGCTGACTTTCAGGAAATGATGCCTGCTTGGTAAGTCAGTGAAATTACTGGCAGTGCGAGGAGAATTACTGTACGTGGTGTAATCCAACCACAGAGCTCAGTAAACAGCGCCGGGCTCCGCGGAGCCAGAGGGCTCCGGGCTCCCTCTGCCCCCTCCCTGCTCACCAAGGACAGCCTTGTCCCCCCCTGCTCCGGGCTGGGGGTCCTGCCCTCCCTCCCACCCACCCCATTTCGGGGCTCGGATGGAGCTATCAAAGCGACAGAGCTCATGAGTCTCCCCCACGCTGGTGTGTGTGTCCCCCTCTCTTTGTCTTCGGTGGCTGCCCCACCCCAAACTGTGCCATTAAAATCCAAAGGAGTGGCCATTCTCTTCCCTTTCCTCCCCAGGACATTGTTACTTCCCAGAGATGTTGCCTGGCTCTTTCCGAGGCTGCGCCTTTAAACTTTTAACAGTTGTGGTAATGGAAAAAAAGCAAAATTTTGAGGGGGAGAGAAAAAGCAAAATTTTGGGGGGGGAGAGAAAAAGCCACAGAAAAAGGGACACCTGAAAGGGATGTAAGCCGTAAGGAAGGTCTGCTCCAACACCACCCGAGGCTGGAGGGGAAGGGAATCGGCCAGAGAACCCTTTGCCCTGCGGAGAATCCCTGGGAATTGTGTTTGCTTTGGGTGCAAGAGGCTCCTGTTTGCTATTCCCTGGCACGTGGGGTCAGTCCCAGTTTGCCCAGCACAAACCCAGCGCTGGGGATGGGCAGGGGAGTCTCTCCATCCCCGCTCCCCCTCCTGCCACACACCCACGGCACGGCTCCAAGAGGGAATGCAGCTCTCTGTCCTGCCTTGGAGCCAGCTCTTGTTGCCTGTTGCTGGTGCTGTCACTGCTCATGGAAGTGCTCGTGGGGCCTCGTGCCGGGAACAGCTGGAAAATCCCACGTTATGAGGCACTTCCCTAAAAACAGAGCTCTGGAGTGGCAGAAGCCAGCCAAGGCTCAGCAGGCACATGAGAGAGGCAAGCAGAAAATGTGGTGCTGTCCAACCCTCCAGGGAGACAGAGCAGAGTTGAGGGAATTTTGCTTTATGCCAGTGGATGAGGAGGGAGGGCTGGTCCCTCCAAGGAAAACATGCTGGGTCCCAGAGCTGGAAAACCACCCACAGGACAGGAACCTGCAGCAGGGCTCCTTTCCAAGGGCAGAACCCTCTGCAGCACTGCAGTTCCACAGGGACTGATACATCAACAGCCCTTAACAGTGACGATCCACGTTCCATCCTGCAACACACCTAGTCCAGGAGGGTTTTTCCATAAGCAAATGGGAAAGAAAAACACCTTTCCCCTGGCATGACAAGAGCATGGTCACAGGGCTCCTGAGAGGAGCTGGAGCATCATAGCCGGGCTCTTCTTTTTCCCAGGGGTCATCCCACCTCCCTGTGGAGGCTGCAAGCAGCAGTTCCCTGAGTGCCAGCACCTCCCTGAGTGCCAGCACCTCCCTGAGTGCCAGCACCTCCCTGAGTGCCAGCCTTCACCTGCCACAGCAGCACATCCTGCAGGGACTGCAGCGGCAAGGGAGTGTTTGGTCTCTGTGGGTTCGGGTGGAGAAAGGCTGAGGGTTCAGAGAATTTGCTGCATTTCAGAGCAGGCCGTGCCTGGAGCGTGGGGCAGGTGCTTCAACAACACATGTGGAGTGAAGAGGCCAAATTAATTTCTGAAATGTCTTAATTAGCGACCCACCGGTGACTTGCCGTGCGACCTTGACCGAACCGCCATCTCCTGCCTGAGACAATCAAGGTCTCGCTATCCGTGCAACCTTTGGAAAAGCAGGTGGGTTATTTCCTCTTTCCCTTTCTGCTGGTGAACAAACGGGGCAAAAAGCAGAGCTGCCATGCCAGAGGAAGCGGGCGCGGGACGCAGATAACCAGGGCTGGCTGCATTGATTCTGCGAGACCACAGCGGTGTAATCACCGCAGGCGAGACAAACCACCGCGGAACCACCACCTGGAATGTTCCCAGCCCGTCCCAGGGGAGAGGCATGCCCCGGCAACCCCGCTCCCCACAGCTAATCCGGCAACACGTGTGCTGACAGACAGGGACAGGAAAGCAGGATTATTCCGGTGCTTGCATCTGACTTCCCCCTCTCCAGCCAAACCCAGAGAGTCGCTGTGCTGGGGAACCTTCAGCACCCCCTGACTCAGAGTGACTCTGCTTTGAATTAAAGCATCTATTTTAAAACCACGTCCCCGTGGTCTGCTATTGGATTCTATTACCAGCACTTTTTAAGGGCGCTGAGCGTTTCAGAATGGCTTTTCCCGCTTTTGTTGGCTTTGGGAAGGGAGGAGGCAGGAATGGCCCCTGCCAAGAGCCTCAGAGGGCAGATCTCCATCCCCTCGTGCCGAGAGTGGACATTGCTCCTTGGAGGCAGCAACACAGATGAAAACTGTCAAGACTGGAATGTGGAGGGAGGGGGGGAGGGATGTCTGAGCCCTCCAGGCTCTTGTACCCTCTTCCCAGAAGGCCACGGGCATCCCAGCTGGCTCCTGCAATCCACAGCCAAGCACAACTGACAACAGATTATACCTCAAAAGCCAAATTCCTCTCGTTTAACCACAGGTATCTCTACCTGGGGCAGCCCCAAGAGCTCCTCATACACAGAAGGGAAAGCTTTACTCTCCAGGCACAGTTTATCCAACCAAAAGGAGACATTGCTTTGGAACAACACCAGCTGAGTCCCAGATGTGTCCCTTCCTCTTGGGGACCAGCTCAGGGTACCTAAATCAGAGCACCCCCAAGGACTCGGTGCACTGTGAGCAGTTACAACCACAGCCTTCACTTTCCTTACCCCAGGCCTGCAGGAAGTGTCAGGCATCTCACCCAGAGGGTTTATAAAGTGTTATTACATCAGCCCAAACCTCAATCCCACAGCACAAAGATAAAGACATGAGCACTTGTTCTTCCAAGGTCTCAGAGCCAGGTAACTGCCTGCAGATGCATTTTAATATCTGTGTTCCCTGTAGACATTACTCCAGGACGCCCACAGAAGTTCCAGGATGTTTCTTTCTTATTCCAGGAAACTCTTCGTTTCAGCCGCAACCAAATCTTCCATATAATTTAATAACTGTTACATTGATTTCTCCTAAATCACCACAGCTCTGTGCACTGAAGCACTTCTAAAAATTAATACTTTTTTTAAGAGCAGGTTAATTTCTTCTCCTGTTTTAACATGGAAGATTAACAGGCGATTTCAAGGGACTGGTGGTGAGGAGAGGGCTGGTTTATGATTAACATGCATGGTCAGGAGCCCCCATCCAGCACAAACAGGGCTGTAATTGCACCCTTACAGCATTACTGCAAGTGACTCTGCCCAGGAGCAGCCAATTCCTCCTGCCCCACAGGATAAATCCATCTGGCCTGACCTCCTTCCTCCAACTCAAGCACAACTTGTGTTTTAAGAAGCAGACCTAAGTTCCTGCCAAAGGAGGTTCTGCAGAGCCTCCCACACACTTACTGTGTCCCCAGATCCTCCTCCTCCTCCCCTGGAGCTGCTCCCCCTCCCAGTCACCCTCACAGGTTTATTTCTCAGTGTAGCTCAGGGCAGATGAAGTCAGCAGAGGTTTCTGTGTGTTCAGCAAAGTCCTGTTCTGGAGCCACAAGTCACACAAAATTAAGCAAAGGGAACGCAGACTGTCAGCAACAGGCAGGGTCATCAGAGATAACAAAGATCTTAGAGGAACTGGGCAGAGTCTGTGCTTTCAGTAATTTTAAACTGATCAGAACAGTGAAGTTAAAGAAAAAATCTGTGGTGGCCAAGAACAGCAGGTATTACATGGCAGGTACCTCCTAGATCAGGTGTTACATGGCAAAAATGCTCTTAGAGCAGGTTTTACATGGCAGGAACGCTCTCCTAAAGCAGGTATCACATGGCAGGAATGCTCTCCTAGAGCAGGGTACTCTGCCTTCATGAGGCTCTGGGGACAGATAGAGCTCATACCCCTGTGAGGGACAGTACAGGTCAGAGAACACGTTAAAACCTCCTGGATTCAGTGCTTTATTGTGGCAATTAGCAACTCTTACCATCACTGACACAAGACAGCACTGACACAGTAGAAGTGCCTCTGCCCACGAGCGCTGGATCCCAACTCAGCAGCACCTGAGACTGGAGGAATAATCAGGAGGAAAGGAAGGAAGCAACAGAAACTGAATCCTGCTTCTTTCTGGACTCTGATTTCCAAGGACACGTGGGCAGTCAGTAGACTTTTCCATGAGGAGATGGCACTACATGGTTGGGGTGAGACTTTGGCTGAAGCCAACAGTTCCCAAGACCAGAAACGCCATCAGACCCCACTGTGGCCTCCCAGAACTATTTTCTGGACCTCTGCTCAAGCCACTTGTTTATATAAAAAATGCCAACAGATCGGCAAGGATGAATCACCCAGGAGCAAGCCAGAACCCAAAAATACTGTGGAGGAAACAAGTTCAAGTTCACATCAGGCTGTTCTGGCCGTGCAGTGAAGGACCTTTCTCTGTACACTGAGGTGAATGATCCAGCTAAAGAGAAATTCCCAGAGCCATCAGAAAATGTGACAACTCACACTCTCGGCATCCCCAGGTCAGCAAAGGCTTTGCACTCTGCAGGTGCAGCTGAGGAACCCAAAAACACAACATGGATAGATGGGGGGAGCAAATGCCATTGCTGGAGGAAAAATGTGCCAGCCTTTCCCTTTTCCAAACCCTATGGCACGTGGACAATTCTCCCATCACAGCCACCAGCAGAAAGGGTTTGCTACACAAATGCCTCAGAGTCATCAATCATTTGCTCCTTAGACCTTTTAAATCCCTTTTCAGCATTCTTCAAAATTACAGATTCTGGTAACCAAGCAAAGCCGGATCCCTGTGCGGAGGCAGCACAAGTCCTCTCACAAGCCCCTGATCCACCTTGTCTGCCCAGTGACCACAGATGGGATCAGGAATCTCTTACCAGCACCTGCAGCAGATTCCTCATGTTCCCCCTTTGGCTCCACTGCTCTGTCTGGGATGGTTGGACCAGCACAGCATTCCATGGCACTTGCCACTCCTACCACAGCAGAGGCCAAGTTTGGAAAAGACAGGTACTTTCCTGTACAGTCACCTGGAAAGATGGAACCACCCACCTGCTCCCACATTTTCTGGATGGCATGTTTCAGCTTTCCAGGTGGAATATGTTAATATTTAACAGTTTGCCATCTGGGACAGTGAAAAATCAGTAAAGTGGAAAACACATCTACAAGCAAGGGATGGAAAAACTCCAGTATGCCCTGGATGGCTCCAGGCTGATGCCACTGCCTCCACTTCGGGGCTAGAACCAGGCTCCAATTCTGGCTACTGGGAGCAAGCCAGCAGCTTTTCTCTGGATGAGCAATGACCAAGGGCTCAGAGAGCCTTGGGGTTTACTCATGACTTCCACATTAGCATTTAGTGCATCCTAATCCAAGAGAGCACCGGGAGAGACCTGGTTCTGAGCAGGGTGCTCGGAAATCCGGAGCTGAGTGTTCAGGAAGGCTGACAAGGCTCTGTGCTGCAGAGCTGGAGGATCACTGGAGCCTGAAAAGCCTTTTCCAGACACAACCGAGGCCCATGGGTGCTATTTCACCACAACCAGCACCAGGACACCACCATCCCTGTGCCCTGGGCAGCTCCAGACACACCCCAGCCCCTGGAGAGACCAACTCCAGCAGGGAACTTCAGTTTGGAAAACAGAGCCCCAACAAAGGCCTGATACCTGGTTTCTCAGTTTCGGCACACACAGGGTGACAAGTCCCTGCCCTGTTATCTGTGGGGATCTCCAGAAAGCCCCAGGCTGGGCTCAGTGCACAGGCTTGCACATAAACCACAGGACAGGACAGAAGAGCACCACAAACATGCTCTGTTCCTGGTGGGAATGCACATGGCACTACCTGCCCTTACGGGGCACAACAGCCCAGGGAAGGAATTGGTTTGGCTGCGTGAGGTTCAGAGAAGGACACTTTGCTGTGTCCAGGCTTGGGGCACAACACCTGCAGGCACGTTGCAAGAGGTGCAGTTCCCCCTACAGAAGGAGTCCAAGCAAAAGCCAATTGCCTAAAACCACCTTACTCCCATCCATGGTTTCCTCTCCCAAAGGATGAGCAGCACAAGAATTATTTCTTGCTCTGGAAATCATTTGAGGTCATTCACACCACATTTGTCTCAGAGCCTCCTGCTCTTTTCTCACCCAGCCAACACAAAGCATCTCCATGGCACAACAAATCTCCAAAAATCTGCTCCCCAAGGCTGGCTGAGATCAATTTCTGTTATGCAGCAGGGAAGGAAGCTGACTAACCACTGAGATACTAGAAAACACTTAAGTTAAAGAAATAATTAAGCCCTTTTCCCGTTAAACCCATCAGCCAAACTCCACCAGACCTGGAGGTGAGACCTATGGTGGGGACCTCTCTCCCCTTCCCATTGCAAGCCAGTAAATGGTCTCACAAGTTGATGAGATCACCTTTCTGTCTTGTTCCTCCCACAATTAATTCTGCAGGAGGCAGAGATCAATGCTATTATGATTCAATTATTTATCTGGTTTAATCCAGTCAGAAGACCCTGATCAGCAGCTCCTGGTGGCTGCCCAGACCTGCTGTGCCAGACAGGTCTCTGATGAAAGGCATGGCAAGCTGGAGGGGTGGCCACCTCAAAAGACACAAATCCCCACATCCAAACTTGCAGAAATTGAAGCCCCAAAGAGGGTTTAAAGCCTCTCTTTAGCTGAGAAACCAAAAGCACCATGAGGGGGAATTAACACATACCCAGGCAGACACCAATGTCTATATAAATTCCTAGAGAGGATATAGCCAGTCCCTTCTTTATTCCAAGTCAGCTCTGTCCTATCAACTACTCCTGGTATTTACTGACTAATCTTACCATAAGATGTTGCCAAAATCCAGCACAACATTCCAAAACCTCCATGCAAAGAGCTCCTTCCCACTCAGAGAGATCCCCGAGGTGAGGGAGCCTCTGGGTCCCCAGAGAAGCCAAATGACCCCGAGTCACTGTTTGTTCCTCCCACACTTCAGCTCTGCAAGGACTGACCTGGCTCCCCTCTCAGAATGCTGGGCACTGAGCTGATGTAATCCCTAAATATTCACTATTCAGGAATCCACCACTTGTAACCAGTGAGGAAGTGTGTGCAGCATGCATGAGCAAAGAGTGTTTTGGGACAGAAATTATTGAGAATCTGAAATGTGTTCAACTCACACTGAGGGACCCTCCTGCAGTCAGGACCCCCCCCAGCATTGCCAGTGTTCATGTCAAACACCACTTTAAAAGACAGAAGCAGTTTCACCACAGAGGAGCTTCCACCAAGCCATGGACCAGCTTCCAAATTCCCAGTGTCACAGGACTGATCCCAATCCCACACAGCTCCTGTCTGGGGCTGGACAAATTCATTGCCCATCACTTTTTTTTTTCTCAGTAATACAACACTGAAAAACAACCCCCAGCACCCCAGACCCTCCTTCACCCCCAAAGGCATCACAAATTCTGCACTTACCTGAGGAAAATCCCCATTTTTTGGTAAGAAGTCAGTGGGGTCCACAGTTGCATAGTTTGTATCAAAGAAATGTGGTCTGCTGATGGAATCCATATAAAAATCCTGAGGAAGGTTAAAATATTGCCTGTAAGGAAATGGAAGAAGCAGTTACTCCCTGTCGGTCCCCAGCACTTCACAGGTTGCCTCAGCCTTCAGCAGTGGTGAAGCTGCAACTCTGGGATATCACATACAAGAGGTGGATATTATTATGGATATTATCCAGAGCAGAGTTCTAGGTAAAACAATACATCTCCCAGTTTTATCCCATTTCCCAAACTCAGCAGTAAGAAAGTAAGAAAGCTCTACTAAAAATGTAATTCTTGGCAATTTGTGTAAACCAGGAAGGATTTAATAGATAAAAATAGTCTGAAGGACTAATTAATATTTCAGTCCTGATGACAAAGCAGAATGAAGCCCCTGGGATGTCCCAGTGCTGAGTGTGATGGGTGTGATGGCACCTGCCAGTCACACCACGTAGGGAGACGCACTGAGGTGCGGGGAAACATCACACCTGAATGCCAATTTGGGCCATAAACCCCAGAAAAACCAGCCCCACAAACCAGCTCTGACAGGGAAATATCCCCCTGGCACAACTGGACAGACCCCAAAGGCAGATCAGAATGGAAGGGCTGGGAACAGGAAACCCAGAGAGAACTGTTACCCAGAGAGAGGAATTGGGGATAGCACTGATGTGAGTTACAAGAGAAGATATTTGCTGAACTAACAGGGGAACAAAGCAAAGCTCTTGCCTGCTCTCCCTGGGCAGGGCCATGCCAGCTTCCTCCTGCTCCCTGCGCCCAGCACCCGCTTCCTCTGGGCAGCCACAGGCAAAACCTGCACCAGAGCAGCCAGTTCCCTTCCTCCTGGCCTCTGCTCCACGCCACCTCCTGGTTTTGCTACGACAGACACAAGCCCTTTCCCCTCTCCTGCAGGAGCAAGGAATGTGCTTTGTAATCCTTCCCGTAAGCTCCGTGCGCTCCTTGGGCAATCTCCACCCAACACCCTCCGTGCTGGAACCACTGAACGCTCAACCCCACTGGCTGGTTTCCTCTTGTGGGGAGTTTTACGTTCTCCCTAATGCCAGAGTCACAGAACCCACAGCCAGAGACCTGAAGGAGGCACCGGGGGAGGCAGAAACTGAGTTTAAACAGAACTCCTGCCCAGGAGCTGGGAATGGGGAGTTGCCAAAGGACTATTAAGCAATTAAGGTGCCATGTGTAGCCAGCAGCTCATTAACAGAACTACTGAACATTTACACGTGGATTTATGTGCAAACACCGTTATCTCCTCCGCTAAATACATTTTTCCTGCTCGTTTTCCATCCTTAAAGGTAATATCCTGAAAAACGAACAGCTCCCTGCACCTCTGTTCCTTATTTCCTTCTTCTCGGTGCTGCCACAGCTTTACCTGCTGCAGAGAGCCCGTGTGAACACACCTGCACATCACAGCTCCCACAGTCCCGGCCCAACTCTCGGCTCCTCCTAATCCATCCAGGCAAATTAAAATCTGGGCATAAATTCTGGGAATGTATGTATTTCCACACAGGAAAGGGCTGGTTTCAATGGCTTTCAAGTCGAAGCCGCTGCGGTCTCGCTGTCTCTCGCACGAGGACAGGGCTTGGCCAGAGTCAGGGAACTAACCAGGGAATGGGAAAACTATTTTTACCGGAAAAGTGAACACCCCCTCCTGTTTCCCTGGCACTTGGTGGCATGGACAAGGGTCAGTCGAGGTAATGGAGAGGAGCCCAAAAGAACCCCAACCTCCCTGGCCTGCCCTGCTGGGGAATGACCAGCCCTGGTGGGTATTTTGCTTCCCTTAATGTTGGTTTTCCAATCTGTCCACGTGAGATGCAGTTTGTTGCTACGGCGCGCAGTGAGAGCCCACAGCAGCTCCAGGCACCGCTCCAAGATGCTCCTCAGAGAGTCACCAGGTCCCTTCATACCTTCAGAGCTGGGCTTTATCTGCCCTTGAGTCAGAACTTAAAGCTGTTCCCCCTCGTTAGCAGGGCTGGCACAGAGCCACCAACAAGGTTGCTTCAATTAAACTCGGAAAACAAGAGCTTTAGGTGGAAGAATCAGGTCTGTGACCCTGTCACAGCAAAGGTGTGAGCACAGCCCTGCAGCAAACTGCCCTGTCCACACCTGCTCAGCCTTCTCCAGGGTTTAGTTCCTGGCAAACTGCTCTATGGAGGCAGCTTTCTTCAAAGGTTGTCCCTGGACAACCAAAAGCCGTTCCAGAAAGGAAATTTATGCTGGTTTAATCACACCAGCCCCCCCGAATTCCGTTGCATTCCAGCTGCCCATGCATGATCCGACGCATCCAAAGCCCTCCTGGGGCCACGCTGCCACTCCACTGAGACCTCCCATGTGTGTTTTGGCCAGGCTCCATCCCCTGTCCTCCACTCAGAGACACAAACTCCACATCTCAGGCCAGTGGGAGATCAGGGAGAGCTGAGGCGCCACAGGCTGACTCAGCACCAGTCCAGCACTCTCCTTCCCCCATCAGACACCAAATCATGTTTTTCAGAGCCTGATTTACTACTTCAGCAAGCAAGACTCCGTGGTGGGAGTGGAAAAGTGGCATGAAAGAAGCAAGAAAAGGGGTTGTGTGTTTTGGTAAGTGGGGAGAAAGCTGTGCTGCAGGTTTGGGAAACACCTTTCTGCAGCTGTGTGACACCTCATCCAAGATCACAACTGGGCTGTTCCAGATCCCCTCTGGCCAGGAATGTGTTGAGCCTCCAGCTGCAAGGGAAGCCCAGCTCTGCAGGGATAACTTCCTTACAAATGAACTGAGCTGCAGCTCTTTGGGGCCCTGAACCTCAGTGGTTCTTTTAGGGGGGTTTAATACACTGTTGACATTAGTCAGGCTAAGAAAATCTGAACCAAAGAGGCCACATTTGGGGTCTTTTTAAAGAAATTCCCTACCATGAAAGCAAACTCCTGAAAAGAAACAGGAAAAACCTGCTTCAGGATAAAGGTGTTGCTATGAGAATAAGCCCTGTCCAAACACAGCCACTTGCAAATGAGATTTCTCAGCAAGGATTCTGAAGAGAAATGTGCACCACCTCTAATGGCAGCTGCATTTTTCTGTGTTACAGCAGGGGCTACAATTACAACAGCCATTAAAATCCCATTTTTCAATGTTTCCACCCCTTTCAGGATTCCAGCCTGTAACCCCCTAACCCTAAACCCACCTAAAACAGAATCAGTGCAGTCTTCCAGTACAAAAAGCACAGACTTTCTTAATGTGAAACGCAGATATGGAAAATCTCACCTGAAAGGTGATTTTTACCGTTCTCAGGGTATGAAGAACAGGACACTAAAGGCGCAGCCCTGGCTAAATCACTCCCTAGCAAATAATTACTACAATGAGCCTCATTTCCAGAAGCAAGTCCAGCAAAGCAAGCCCAGGTTTGTGTCAGACACAGGCATGTCCTTGCAGGATCGGGCTGTAACGTTCCCGGCAGCGCCAACACGAGCGGCACCGAACAGGAAGGGAGAGAGGGGCAAAACCAGAACAAATGGTCAAGGAGAAAAACCCAACACAATAGATAAACACAATCTAATCTTGTGGTTCGATGCAGCAAAACAGAAATTCTGTTATAGCCCTCCGGAGGATTCACGGCGTGTAATTTACAGGAATCCTGCTCAAAAAGCACAGCCCCTTCCAATCAGCCCCGGCTGGCCGAGAGCAAAGGGCCCGAGTGGATCTGGGAACTCCTCTCCTGTTCTCCTGTGGGGAGGGGCTGGCACAGCACAGCTCCCTCAGCACCTGTGGGGCAGCTTCTCGGGATCCTCCTGTCGGGAAGTGCCCTGTCCATCCCCACAGCACCCACTGGGCAGCTCCTGCTGCAGCGGGAGGGGACTGGGGACACCCGGAGCACCAGCACCAGCCCAGGGACACAACACGCCTCATCCCCCCCAGAGAGGGGCTGATCATCACTTTGACAGCCTGGCTGGAACTCACACCATCACAGGGAGGGATCTCTGCTTTTCCATGAAGATGCCAAAACCCCTTTAGGAAGGGGGTTTAACTAAATTCCCAGTTTAATTCCAAAGCAGTTATTAGCTCACGATACTGAGTTCTGCTTCTTTCATTTTTCGTTCCTCCCACCTCTGACCTAGATAAGGAACACATCCTGTGTATCTGTGCCACTCCCTGGATTCACAGAGACCCAAGAACAGCCATGGATCAGCCTCCAAACCTTCAGCCCCACAAACAGCATCTCCCAGCCCCAACAGAGTCCCCATCCAAACATCCAAGGCCAGTTTATATTGTCCAAGCATCTGTCATATCCCAACACCTGATCCAGGATGGAGTTTCATCATGGAAAGGAAAACAATTTTTATTGTTATGCAAAAATCCCTCAAAAAATGCTCTTTTGGGCAGGTCATCTAGAAGCAATTTTGGTCTGGATCCAGCAAGCCCTTTCTAGTGTCCTTCCCATCAGAGCTGCTGTTACTCCCCAAAGGTTACTGAAACCCACCACACTCCCCAGCACTGAGCTGTGCTGCCCACGGGGCAGCTGCACCTCAAAATCTGTCACAGCTTCTCACAGGAGCCCATACCCATCACCACACACCTTGTGGGGTGAGGTCAGAACAGAGTATCTGTCAGAACCAGAGCAGAGTCACAACTCCTGATAAACTCTGGGCTGAGCACATTTTTGCAGTACAGACATGGTAGTTGGTGTCAGTCACTTCCCAGTGACATGGGAAAGAATTTTAACTTCACCCAAAACCTGCCACCTGGCACAGGTAACACCTTCCTCCATGTCTACAAAGCTAGAGACTGCCTGGTGTGTTTCCTCTGCCAGACTGTGCTCGTGGGGTGTTTTTAAGAATTCCATTAAGTGTAACAAACCCAGGCTAAAGCAAGGCTGTTCCCCTTTTACTGCAGCCTCCAGGTTTACCAGAAATCAAAGGTCTCCTCTTGTTTTTAAAACAAAAAGCTGTTTGCTGCTGTTTCCAAGCTGCAGCAGTGTATGAAATGCCACAAGATCAGTGAGTGATGCAATTATTTCCCCATCAGATCATGAAATAAAGTAAACAAGGAAAACAGTAAAGAAACAGTTGAATCACGGGGTGTGCAAGAGCAGAGGGGATTAGACAAAGGAGAACAGCACTCACTGGTTTCCACTTGGGAAAGACGAGGTTGGGAAAGGGGCAGAGTAGCAGCTACTCCACGAGTCGGCGGCCAGCATGGAATTCTGCAAGGAGAAAGCACAACAGTTAGAGCAGCAGAGTCCTGGAACCTTTACCTGCAGCTGCAGATCCAAGGGCAGGCCCGTGGCTCCCCTCCCTCAGTGCTTTCCAGAGGCTCCTCATCTCTTGAGTAGGAGACATCAAGTGCTACTCTCCAGTTCCAGCTTTGGAAACTACTTTCCTAACACTGTGCCCAGAAGGTCACCAAGGTCAATCCCCTTCTCCAGCCCTTTCACTCATTCAGGACACTCCAACAGGACAAGGAGAAATGGCCTCAAGCTGTGCCAGGGGAGGGTCAGGCTGGACATCAGGAGGAATTTCTTCATGGAAAGGGTGGTCAGGCATTGGAAGGGGCTGCCCAGGGAGGTTTGGAGTGCCCATCCCCGGAGGTGTCCCAAGAATGATTGGATGTGGCACTCAGGGCTGGGTGACAAGGTGGGCATCGGTCACAGGCTGAACTCGATGATCTTGGAGGTCTTTTCCAATCTCAATGAGTCCATGATTCTATGATTCAGCCTCTGTGGGAAGCCAGCACCAACCCAGTAACCTGAAATTGGCTGGCAGAGGTCACATCCAAAAATTTCCTTCGGTGCCTTTTGTCTTCCCACTTCTCTGAATAGTCTCCGGTGTTAGCAGGAAGCTTTTAGCTCAGCTCATACCAATAAAATCAGGTAGAGAACACAGTATCTCCTTACTCAGCTGCAGAACAACCTTTCATCTGTCCTTTATGTGCTCAAAGCACTGAAACCTCGTGCTTGAAGCAACAGGCACTTGGGCCTCACTGGAAGCTCTGTTGTTCCTACAAGTGGCACACTCCAGAGTTAGAAACAGAAAGAGAAAACTGCAGGAATGTGTCAGCTATTTTGGGAGAGGAGTTTGCTTTTTGCCCTGTTGGACAAATGCATCAGAGACCTGATCTGATTTTAGCAGCTGCATCAGGACAAATACAACTTATTTATCTCTGCTGCTCTGGAAACAGGCACAGCTGGACCCAGGCAGAGGTTCACATGTCTCAGAGAGACAAGCAGGGCTACGAACCAGACCTGCAATCCTGGGTACACTCTTCAGTCTTTACCCAAGGAACTGGCACCCAGAAGCTTTCAGAGAGACCCTTATTTTAATCACAAACCTGCTTTTCCCTCCCCACTTCAAAGCCAGCAGAGAGTCTCACCTCAACCCCTCCAGACTGATCCTGGACAGCTGCCTGGAAAGTCTGGGAAACGGCTGCTGTAAACACGCACCAGGACTCCCAGGATTTGCTAGGCTGGACTGCTCTGCCCAGACCCCTCCCAGGGACAGCCTCCCCCTCCCCAGGAGCTGCAGGGCCTCACCTCCATGTCTGGCAGGGCGAGCTGGGAGTGGAGGCCAGGGATGCTGCAGAGGGCATCGCCCGGCTGCTGGTGCTGCGGGAAGCTGTTCCCCCCATCCATGGTGGGGTGAGCTGAGGGCATCAGCCCGTGTCCTGCCGCATGGAGCCCTCGGGATGGGTGGGACAGGCTCTGGAGTGAGTGGTGGGAGGGTCTTTATCTGTGCTCTTCACCCTGCACCATGTCCTGGGCTGGGAAAGAAAGGCACGTTTAGGTTTTGTGAAAGAGGGGAGGGGGAATAAAAAGAGACAGAGCTGACAGATGAGCAAACAGCCACCAGCCTTGGAATGCTCCTGCCTCTTCAGAAAAGAGAGGGTTTTATGGGAAGCAGAGCTCTTCACTACCACCACACCTGGAATTCACCCAGGCAGGAACTGAAACACACACCTCTCTCCTGCCTTTCACACTGCAGGAACCTGGCAGGTCCCCACGATCTCCTGAATTGCTGCACACACACCTGAGTTCAGCCAGAGGAATTTTCCTGTCTAATGTACAAAAAAAACTCCGCACGTGTGTGCAGACTCATTGCAATCAATTGCAATCAATTCCTATAAATTGCCTGTTTTCCCAAAAATAGGCTCCATAGGTGTGACACTGTCCCATGATCTTGACTCTGAGCCAGGAGTGAACCCTCCTCTCCCACCCCGCAGCACACTGAGGTCTCCCAAATCCCACAGCAGATGTTACTGTGCACCAAGATTTCCCACACCACTCAAACCCGACAGCACACTGCTACACTTTTTTGATTAATAGTATTTATGTTACAAATCCCAGAACTTTTCAGCTTCTGGCACTTTCCCCGTTGCAGCAATGCAGGATCTCAGGCTCACACTTGCCAACACAGGATCATTGTCCTGGCAGGATTAACCCCATGGGAACACGCTGCCTCCACCATGGTTTCTTAGTCAAAACCTCCCAGCTGATTACTTTTTTTCACTAAATACTCCATAAGCCCAAGGGAAATCAATTTCCAATTGGATTTGTTGGATTTAAACAAAAAAAGAGATGGTGAAAGCAACCTATACAATCAGAGGAGCAGAGAAAAGCATCCGTGATGTCTTTACTTCCACTGGATCTTCCTCTGCCCTTTGCTGCCTCTCCTGACCCTGTCCCTCCCCGGAAGCCACGGAAATCCAAGTAGCCAAAACCCTCTGACAGAGCATCCAGCCACACACAACACCTACTGAGCACAGACTGAACCTGTAATTTAAAAGAGCCACCTTTGATCCCTCAGGAGACACTATTTGCTCAAGGAGTATTTTTGAAAAGCCACTTCTGACTCAGAGGCCCTTTAAAAATAAGTGCCCTTCCAGTGAACAAAATGCAATGGAACGTGAAATTCAAGGGGCTCTTTCTTCCCTTCCGTGGTGCCACGGCCATGCCAGCAGTGCCCCATGGGCAGGGCTCATGTGGGGGCTGCAGAGCCCGTGGGGACCAGCCAGGACCCCCAAGCCTGGACCCCGATCCCGTGGTGGGAATTGCAGGCAAAGCCCTCACACTCTGGAGACCTTCTGGCTGCAGAGCAAAGACCAAGGTTCACATCCCACCTATCAAATGCTGTGTACAGCTCCCAGTGGCATTGTTTGGGGTTTGTTTTGGAGGGGAAGATGTTCCTCTTCCTGTTTTTAATGATTCCCTTTAACTCCTGCTCAGCTGCTCCTGAGCATGGGCAGAGATTTGCTGATCCCAGGGTCAATATCACCGACTGGTCCAGAGGCACAGACATCCTCTGGTGCCTGTAAAACCCTGTGACTCTTCCTTACACCAGACTTCAGGGGCATTGCTGCTTTTCTTTTCTTTTTTTTTTTTTTTTCCCTATTTGTAACAGCTTTTGATAGGAAATCAGCAGCAATGATTCCAGTAAGAGCCATAACAAATATACAGCTTTACTTACACATCCAAAGGAACTTAGGAAGGGTAAAATCAATATCAGAATCTCTCCATTCCTGCTCTGCATTAGCTTGTGTCTCACACCACTAGATGTTACTGGTGGGCTCTGCAGAGCAGAGTCTGTCCCTAAAGCAGGAAAACTCCTATACAAGAGATGATACTCCACTGGCAAAAAGGAAGGAAAACTGCTTAGCAAGAAAGCTGAGCCTTGGTTTATGGGGGGCTCTAGCACAGCTCCAAAGTACATCCAAGCATTGAGAACAGTGGGAAGCAAGAGGCATCAAGAGTCTGCTCTACTCCCAGCACCCTTCCAGCCACACCTCAGTCCTGGAGGATGCTGAGGGTATTCCTTGTCAGAGGGAAATGGCAACAGCACGTGCTGGATGTCCTCAAACCCAACCTGCATCTGCCAAAGCTTTGTGCTGCAAAATGAGCTCCTGTAACAGCAGAGACACCAAGCTCCTGGGTGGCTGTCCCAGCTCTCACTCTGAGCTCCAATGCCAGGGGCTGCTGTCCGGCTCACACACCCAAATTCCAAGGAAAAACCTGAATGAAAACTCACTAAATCCAGCGTCAGGGAGCTGTGCGAGCCCGAGCACGGCAGGACAACACCCAGCACGAGAACAGAGAAGTGAGAACAGCCCTTGGTTTGTGCCTGTCCCACCATCTTCCAGCCAGCCACGTCACGGAAAACCATGAAAATCAGCAAGTTCCAAAGTGCTTCCACTTCCACATCCCAATCCTGCTGCCCTGACAACAAACACTGATAACTTGGAGGGCCCCACCACACGAAGGGAACCGCTGCAGCAAATCTTTCCACCACCTCTCTTACCGTCAGGGCAAACCACGGGTCCTGGCACTCGTGTTTGGAGAGGGCTGGGAGAGGAGAGGAGAGCCCATGGAGCAGCACCGACAGCACACAGGGGCACTTCCCAACTCCAGCCACGCTTTCCTGCGAGCAGCGCCACCGGACAGCATCGATCCCCCGGATCAGAGGGATGGCACGACCCTCAAAATCCCACCGGACCTGCTCCTTCCCGGCTGAGCAGCCCAGGTCTGAAAGTGAAAGCAGCTCCCTGCACTTCCTGACGAAGCCCCTGAGTGATTTCATCCTATCACTGAGCTCCAGGATTTCAATATTCCTAACAGTTTGCTTAAAGGTGTGCTGACAGCCCAGGCACCAACAGCCTGGAATTCCTGTGGAATTCATCACGCCTAGAGGTTATGGAGCATGAATTTCAACTTTTAACAGTTTGAGCTTTTTAGATGTTTCTCAGACCAGCACTGCAGCAGAGAAATTCCAACTGGGAACACAAAAAGAACTGCTCTGCAATAACCAGGATGTACAGAGCTTGGGGTGAGGGTCGGATCACCCCTGTGAGATCAGGAAAGGTGAAAACGACTCAGTAAATGCAACCAGCATTTCCTCCTGTTGTGCTCCAGCCTTTGTTGGTGTACTTTAAATTGTTTCTGTTAAAGAAAGGCAGCCAGGAACCCACAGGCAGGTCCAGAGCAGCTGGAGCTAAACCAGCCCATCGTGAATTACCACGCGCTGAGAACGACAAAAGCACCTCAGAAACATGATCCAGTTCCTTCTCCTGCTCACGGATCAGTTCCTCTTGCCCTGCCAACCCCCAGGGAGCAGAGGGGGAGCCCCAAGCCCCACTCCAGCCACTCCTGAGCCACCAATTCAGGCACCCACCGAAGCCACAGCTGGAGGGAATTCTGCAGGATACCATCAGAACGTAACGGCCCAAAGAAATGGGAACTCGACCCTCCAGAACTCTGAACAGTCAGTTCTACATCTGAAGCACCCAGGCATCTTCAAGTTCCTCTTTCATGTTTCTCCTTGCCATAGTTCTGGGAAGTCTAAACCAGACAGAAAGACAGGAATAGGAGTCAGTCCTGTCACCAGTGCTGTGGACACCACCAGGCTGGAAGACACAGATTATGGGTGACGAAAATGGAATCACTTCAGGGCATCCTAAGCCAGGAGTCTGAGCCACCCTGATCTCCTGAATGCTCTGGGCATGGAAAAGGCTCCTGGCACACTGGCACTGCAGCCTTGGAGCTGTGGCAAGGCCAAGCAGGGACAGGGCAAACCCTGGCATTGCCTGGGCACTGCAGGTCCATGTAGAGCTGCAGTGTGGAACAATCCATGTGACAGATCAACTGTGGGAATTAGTCTGTAAGGAAAGGGAACAAAAACTGGGATCATTCCAGAGCTTCTTACAAGAGCTGTGGCTGTGTAGGTAGAAGAGCAAACCTGCCCTCCAAGGACAGCAGTTTCTAAAGGGAAAGGGAAAAGTTTGACTCTTCAGGCAGTGCTCACTCCTCCTCATCTGAAGCTCAGACTAGACAGGGGAAAAGCCAATCAAACACAGCTTTTTGGAGAGAAAAGTCCTCTTTACAAGAAAATATTAACTGCCTTCTACAGGTAGGTTCCACCTCTCCTGGGAAAAAATGCCTCCTCAGATATCACCCCATGCTCTGCCAAGGAATTTGGCCCATTTCTGTGTAAATACACCCAGCAACACCCTCACACATCCAGCATTGATATTCCCACAGCACACACAGCCTGCTGAGAGATCACTCTCACACCCTCACACATCCAGCAACGACATTCCCAAAGCACAAACACAGCCCTGTGAGGCAGAGCTGGGGCTGAGCAGCAGCTCAGACAGTGGATGCACAAAATGTTCCCAAAAACAGGGGCTTGGACACTCTCCAGCACGGAGCAGAGTCCAGGCAGGGCACTGGGGCTGCTCCTCTTCCCAACCCAGGCAAGGCACTGGGAACACTGGGGCTTCTCCCCTTCCCGAGCCCAGGCTAGGCACTGGGAGCACTGGGGCTGCTTCCCTTTCCCAGTCCAGGCAAGGCACTGGGAGCACTGGGGCTGCTCCACTTCCTGAGCCCAGGCAAGGCACTGGGAGCACTGGGGCTGCTCCCCTCTCTGAGCCCAGGCTGGGCACTGGGAGCACTGGGGCTGCTCCCCTCTCTGAGCCCAGGCTGGGCACTGGGAGCACTGGGGCTGCTCCCCTCTCTGAGCCCAGGCTGGGCACTGGGGCTGCTCCCTTCTCCAAGCCCAGGGAGGGAGAACCACAGTATGAAACACTCAATGACACGGACAGAGGAGCACCAAGAACTTGTCTGAGTGAGGTCAGGAGCCATGAAAACGCAGGTCCCTGATTCTCCACACTTTTGTCCCAGTTTCAATCCCAGGAGAAACCCTCTGCACTGCATCTGAGCAGGTCCCAAGGTTCTGTTTCACACGCAGCCACTCACGGTGGAAAAACCACTCCAGGACATCAAAGCCAACTTCCCTATGGATCACAGGCACATAAACACCACCTCCAACCCACCAGCCTGAGGGCAGGCTCAGCGTGCACCTGCTCTGGGAGAGATACTTGTTCACCTTGATCACACCTACACATGTGCAGACCTCGATCGTGTTGCCAAAAGAGACTGGAGAGTTTTAAGCTGAGGAATGTCTCAGGAGGGTATAAACCTCCTGAATAGGCCTGGAAGGCTTTCCTGAGACTCTCACAGTGACAAGTCACAGCATGGTTTTCTCCTGTGCAGAGAAACCCCAGCAGTGTTTCAGTGAGACTCGACCGGGTTTGCTGCTTCAGGAACACGCTGATTTTAGGAAAATGAGGGAGTAAAACACCCAACAAACAGACCCCCCCCATCAAGTAAAGAGCAGGGCCACAGATAATGGAGCTCAGGCTTCCAGAGGCTCCAGCTGGCAGCTCTGCCAAACCTGGCACTGCTGCACGGGACACACAAAGCTCCTGAACCCGCAGCAACAGCATCAGCACGTCATTGTCCACTTAAACATACCCACCACCAGCTGCTCTCTTGTTCAGCCGTCCCAGCACTGAGATAACACAAGGATGATGTGCAGCATAATGAACAGCCCCCTTCCAACCCCTCCGAACTCACCCCAGGGACAGTGCCCAGCCCACAGATCCCCTCGGGGGGTGGTTTGGATCCCGGCTTTGGGATGGCAGCACAGAACTCACCCCAGGGACAGTGCCCAGCCCACAGATCCCCTCGGGGGGTGGTTTGGATCCCGGCTTTGGGATGGCAGCACAGAACCGGCAGGACCTGCCCTACCCAGCCCGCCTCATTTTCATTGTAACTGGATCCTGCTGAGAGGAAGCCACGGCTTTATGCCGATGTTTAGGGCTGCTCTGAGGAGGGAGCTTGGTTTAGACCTGGCAGGGGTATTTGATGAGGTGCAGCCCCCCCAGTTCGTGGTCTGTCAGCACCGGCTCCCCATTGCAGAGGCTCCGAACAGCACCGCGGCAGGACCTCACCCCGCGATGGATCCGCGGCTTCCCACTGCCAGAGGGCAGGGTTAGACGGGATATTGGGAAGAAATCCTTCCCTGTGAGGGCGGTGACGCCCTGGAATGCATTTCCCAGGGAAGCTGTGGCTGCCCCATCCCTGGGAGCGCCCGAGGCCGGCTTGGAGCACCCTGGGCTAGTGGGAGGCGTCCCTGCCCGTGGCAGGGGATGGGGTTGGGTGGGCTTTACGATGCCTCCAACCCAACCCCACTGCACGATCGCTGTGCCCCCCTCACAGCCCACCCGGGCTGTGCCCACCCGGGCTGTGCCGGGGCCGTGCCCTGCCCGGGCAGGGGCCGAGGGGTCCGGGCTGTGCTGGCACCGGCGTCCCGGAGGGTTCCTCCGGTTCCAGCTCCGGCACAGCCCGGAGGGGTCACCGGGAAGCCCCCCGACCCCCGCGGCACCCACAGCCCCACCGGCCGGCCGCGGCCGGGGCGGGCCCGGCCCCACCGCGACC
>VXBX01007779.1:345243-362767 GCA_013400415.1 Scytalopus superciliaris | reverse complement strand
CCCCACCCCCCCTCGGCCCCCAGACCTGCATCCCCCTTGCCCTGCTTGCCCCGCCACCAGCACACAGGTGGTGCCCTGACAGAGCCACACCCGGCTCATCCCACACCTCATCCAGCACGTCGTGCCTGTTCTACTGGAACGTACCAGGGGGGTATGGCTGCCCGTGCCCAGCAGCGTGTTCACGGCAGGCTGGGAAGGAGAGAGCAAGTTGCCACAACGTGGGGCCCGGTTCAGCACCCACAAACAACCCTCCCCACCTAGCTCTCCCTGGGAAACTGAGGCACAGATCCCCAGATGCTCGGCATCACCCTGCCNCTTTGGGGCACGCCCTGCGAGGGGGCACAGCCCGGGCGGGGGACCCTCGCAGCATCCCTGCCCCAAAGCCCCCCCAGCAGGGATCCCGGGGCACGGCGGGGCCGCAGGCGGCCGCCCCCAGTCCCTCCTTGCTCCGGGGCACCATTTTGTGCCCGTGGGGCGGGGGCGGCTCCCCAGGGGGCTCGGGGTCCCCGGGCAGGCGCTGTTGGGGTCGCTCAGCCCGTGCCGGGGCGCTTCCAGATGCTCTCCCTGCCCGGGATGCCGGCACAGCCCGGGCCAGGCGTGCCAGAGCCCAATTCCCACCCAGAGCTGAGGTGTTTATTTACTGCTTGGAAGGAGGGGGAGCTGCGTGGCAAACCCAGAGCACCAGCGCACCGAGTATCAAAACTGTCCACGGCTTGTATATTTTAGCCAAGGCAATAATGCTCATTGGCTACAAGTTACATAGTTCTCTCAATAATTAGTATTCGGACTTTTATTGATTAAATAAAAGGCTTTTAAGATGAGACTGGATGTGGCACTTACTGCCATGATCTAGTAATCAGAGTGGTGTTGGATCAAGGGTTGGACTTGATGATCTCAGAGGTCTCTTCCATCCCAGCTGATTCCATGGTTCTGTGAAATGTTTCTCTCACTTCTTAGAGTAATTAGTCTGCATGCTCGGTCTTCCTTAACTCATCTGTTTCTATTATGTGTGGTTTCTGTTTTCTGTTTCTTCTTTGTTTTATAGCTGCATCTTATGAGGCTGCAATTATCGAGACTTACACATAATTTAAGCCCACCAGTACATCACCCCCACCCTGCTCTGGCTCCAACACCCTTAGGAACCAGGCGACACATAGGCCACCCCTCCCCACCCNCCTGCCAACCTCAGTTACCGACACTGCATCCCTTTGGTTTTGCCATCCTTTGGGAAGAGACTGGAGGGGCTGGAGCTGTGCCCTGACCCGGGCGGTGTGGAGGCGCCCCACCACGCTGGTGCTGGTGTTCTGGCCTCCGCAGCTCTGCCCTCTCAGTTCTCTCTGGGAACCTGCCCTCAGCCCCTGGCTTCCTGCGGGATGGGGTGCAGGGATGCTCAGCGCCCAGCACTGTGGCATCCTGAGCCGCGAGTGCTCCCCAGTGGGGCATGTCCGTCCCAGCGCCCTTCCACCTGCTGCAGGAGACCCACGCCCGTCCCACCAGGCTGGACCTGCTCTCTCCCTTCCCGCGGCCAGGTGAGCTGGCCATTGCCACGGCAGGTCCCCGCTCCCTACACAGAGGACACCAGCAGGATCTGGGCTGCCCCAGCTGCAGGGCTTGGTTTTGGGAACTCCTTTCGCAGGAGGCAACCGGCTCGCCCCCAAATCTGCGGTCGGGCTGAGACCAGACACAACCTGCCAAGTGTGGCTTCAGTGCAGCAGAGACCTGGGCTAGACAGGGCAGCACGGAGGGGTCTCTAAAACCCCCCAGACCTGGGGCAGGCACAGCTGACCCTCGGCTGCCCCTCTCTGCTCCCTGCTCAGGTACCCTGGTCCCCTCTACCCCTGCGTGGGGAACACATCTCCCTTGCCGGCCTCCCCTAAGCCCCGGGTGCTGGGGATGGGTCCCCAAGTCCCCTACCCGTGGCTGTGCTGTGACTCCTCCTCGGCAATGGTGTGGGAGTGCTCCGTGAGGCTGAAGGGCAGCGGCAGCAAGCGCAGGATGGTCTCGACGTGCCTGTAGTGGGCAGGAACCTCGGGTGGGTGACAGGGGACAAAAGATTTCCCCCCCGCCCCCGCGCTCGAGGCAGCACCCCAACACCTGCAGGCTTGTACCCCAGGGGCATCCCCTGGCTTGCAGCCCTCGGGGAAGGGGTCCCCACCGCCCCTGCTGATGGGCAGGGCTGCGGAGGGGGCTCAGCAGTGTCGGGGGCAGACACCCCGTGCCTGGCACAGCGGGGCACTGCCAGCATCCATCTCCCCCAGTCCCACCCCTGCAGCCCCCTGATGTCACCTGTGCCGGGGGATACTCACGGGCCGGGAACTTGCATGATGAGATTCTGTCACAGGACGGGCACTGGTAAGGGGCCAGCAGCTGCCTGAGATGGGGAGGAAAGGTCTGAGTGAGGTCCCGGGGGGGATGCAGCGCTGCCAGTGTGTCACGGTCCGGTCACGGACGGAGCTGCAATGGGGTTCTTTAAACAGGTACTCGAAGCCCAGATTAAGGTACAAAAACACCGGATGCTGGGGTTCAAACAGGTAATTCGCTTTGTTTTAACAATAAACGCAAGCGTAGGGGAAAAGCGGGATGAGAGAGAGGTAGGAAAAAGCACAGGAAAAGTTGTCCCCACCAGGGAGTAGCTGCTCGCAGGCTGGAGGCGCAGGACAGGCAGGAGAGCCGCCGCCAGGGTTAAGTGGCTCTAATTTGCCCATTCACACCTAACTGTTCTTATCGTACCTGTGCCCTGGCGGAGCAAATCGGCTAATTAGCGCTGAAAACCGGCTGCATGCTAATTGTCTACTGTACCGGATCGATGGAGAAGCAAACTGACTAGTTAGAAACCGACTGATTATCCAAATTAGTGTGTTACACAGTGCATAGGCAACAGCTTGTCCGCAGCAGGAAAGTGCTGGACACATCGCAGCAGGAGTCACAGCATTTGCGGAGGAAACCACAGGGCATCGAGCCATCCCCAGCACGGTCCCACCCCGCAAGGAGAAGGGCACAGGTGCCCTTGCTGCCCAGCCAGGCCTCACACTGGTTTCTTTGCTTCGTCAGCATCAATGACCCCCTGTGCCTGGCCGGATGATGACGAGACACTGTCCCCTACACTTCGTCCTTTGCACCCACACCCCAGTTTTGGTTCAGGAGGGCTCTGTCCTGCAGGTGCCCCCTCTTCCTGTCTCCTTCCGTGTGGAGAACCTGCTGCTGGGGGGAGGAAAAGGCACAGCTGCTTCGCCAGCATTCCCACGGTTTGTTCAGCAGCTACACCGGTCTGATGCCAGGGTGCCAGACAGGCACCAGCTGGAATAGTCAGAGGGAACGGGGTCATTGCCATCCCCAAAGCCAGCCACATCACAGTCACTTCTTAATCCCAGTAGCCTTGTTATCCTCTGTTGTCATACTCTCCTTGATGCTCTTCCAGGTCTCCTCCAGCTGCTTCTGGAAAGGCACCAGCTCCATGTTGTCCAGCTGTGGACAGATGCACACCCTCAGCCAGCTGCTCCAGGATGGGACATGGTGGTCCCCAGGGAAAAGGCAGGAGGGGATCCTCAGTGTGCCAGTTTCTCACGGCGGGCCTGAGGTGCCCAACAGCCAGCTCAGCATCTCCTGCATCCTGTCCTCCAGCTGCTCCATCCTTGCCTCAAACTGGATGCAATTGACTTTGCTCCCCAAGGCTGCTTTGTCCGCTGTCTAGCAGGGGGAAGGCAGGAGAGCAGTGAGGAAAGGCAAGGCCAGTGCATGTCAGGCAGAGAGGGAGCAGTGCTCCAGTGGGGCCATCGTGCCCCTTTCAAGCCCCGTTTGCCCCATTGCCAACATGGGGTCAGTCCCACCAGCTGAAGGGACCCCGCAGGAGACAGAGGGACCTGGCGAGGGACCCACAACTGGTCTGGAAAGTCTCCTTCCCCCTAAGCCAGTTCTACCACCCAGCTCTCAAAGGGCAAAGGGCATTTTGTCACCCTGCCTGAGACCCTCCTGGGCTGTCACCAGAGCCCCTCAAAACTGTACCTCATCGATTTTCAGCAATAGGTCTTGCTCCTCTGCTTTGCTGTTTTTCAGCCTCTCCAGGGACCAGAACAGAGCCTTCCAAGAGAGAAAGCATTCCATGACACTGCAGCAGGGTTGGAACTGTCTACTGGCCAATCAGGCACCCTACACTCTCCCTACCCAAAATCCCTTGAGAATGGCAATTCGAACCTACATAGATTAGCAGAGGAACAGATCCCTTGCAGTCCCCAGGCTGGGAAATGCTCTGACTCTTATGAAGGCTTCAGCCACCCACCTCAATAACTTTCTGCTTCTGTTGGAAGCCCTGCAGGAGGCTCCCTGTTGCAGAGCTGAGCCACTCGCAGTGCCACTGCACCTGCACAGCAATGGCCTGGGTGTGCTGCATCAGCTCCTTATCCTGGTCCAGGGAGGAAGACAAAGTGGTGCTGTGTGACAGGGGGCCAGCTGCCCCGCAGAGTTACTCAGGCAGTGGCTGTGGGTCCTTGGTGCCAGCAGGACATTTGCATCAAGGCCTTAGTTTCCTTGGATGCTGCTGACGTGTCCAAGCCAGCCTGGGGGCAGTGAGTGACTCCCCCACAGTACAGTGAAGCCCAACCAGCAGGGGGGTCCTGGCAGCCACCCACCCAAGTCCCTGCTCCTGCCATCTGCCTACCTGGCTCTTCCACCTTCTCTGCCTCTTCATATCCAGCTTGCTCACTGCTGCCAGTAGAGACTCCAGGGAATCCACCAGCTCCTGGAATTCCCCCTAGTGCTGGAGGAGCTCCCCAACATGCATCCCAGTGCCAGAGCTGCTTCTGGAGCATGTTGCCTTCTGCTCGTGCCACATGCTCCCTGCCATCACCCTCAGCCTGTCCAGCTGGAGGAAGGGGAGAAGGAATCAGCTCTGAGATGGAATGGATGCAGACAACAGGTGCTGTGGGAGCTTGGTGGCCCTCCCCAGCTGGAGGATATGGTTGGGAATCCTGCCAGGAGTGGGTGGGTGCATGTTGGGAGTGCTGCCCCAAGACCTCAGGATGGGTGGTGATGGCACAGTCAGGGCACAGAGCCCACGTTGTTCCAGCACCAGGGCCCTTCAGCTGCCTCCTCCTTGACCAACCTCCCACTGGCATCCCTACAGGTCCCCCGGGGGCTGCTCCTGGCTCACCTTGTCCTTCTCACCCTGCAGGTCGCTGAGCAGCCCCTGCAGGGAGGACACCTGGCTCCAGTTTCTCCGGGTCTCTGATGATGCTCTGCTGGCCCAGAGGAACATGGGCCAAGGGGACATGCTGTCAGTCAGGGGGTCTTGCCCTCAGGGCCAGGCTCTGAACTAGGGTATCCCCATGCCACCTGGCTTGTGGCATCCCTCTGTGTCCCCAGAGCACTGGCAGTGTCTGCAGTGTGGAATTTCTCAGCACCAGAAAGGGCTGAGTTTCATGCTGGGGGAACTTGGCTGAACCCCTCAGTTCCTGTCCTTGGGGAAATGAGACTCTTCCTGCCTGGAAGGGATCCTATAGGGTAGAGGGGGTGGTTAACTAGCAGCCTTCTCCTCCTTCCTCATCCTCCCTGCCTGAAAGCACAGTGCCTGTTCTGTGGAGACAGGACCCTTCCTGCCCAGAAGGCATCCTGTTGGGTAGAAGGGTGAGCAGTCTTTAGCCTCTTCCTTCCTTGTGCCTCTCCTCATAGAATCACAGAATGGTTTGGGTTGGGAGGGACCGTAAGGCTCGTCCAGTTGCAACCCCCCCTGGCATGAGCAGGGACACCTTCCACTAGACCAGGTTTCCCCAAGGCCCCTGCAAGAGCTGGGGCAGCAGAGGCATGGTCCCCCCCAGATCTGGGCTGAGCTTAGCTGGGGTCACCCCCAGCCCTGGGCTGAGCTCAGCTCTAGTTTCCCCCTTGATTTCTGGGGTGAGCTCAGCTGTGTGTCCCCCTCCTTGGAGGAGCTCAGCTCAGAGTTGGAGGGAGCCATGTCCTCAGCACTCACCAGAAGGGATGTGGGACACAAAGGCAGCCCCAGGAAAACCCGCAGCCACCCAGCTCTCAGGCTGCAGGGAGTGCCAGAGAAGCGTGTCTGGTTCATTCAAGATGGCTAAGTTCAAGCTCATGATTCCCAGGAATTTCAGCAGGTCCCATCCATCCCTCCAGATCTAACACCACCACTGTGCACCATCCCAAAGAGCAATAAGCACAGAACAAGAAACTTTCCTTCCCAGTAAGGCCCACAGCCTGCTCTTTTAAACAAATTCCCAGAACACCCGCTGGGAACCACCTCTGTTATAACCTGGCTCTGCCCTTTAGCAAGGGATCAGCTCCCAAGGGATCCTCACCCCTAAACCCACAGATGTTCCCTAGGACAAAAAGCAGAGCACAAGGGACACCCATCCAAGCCGATGGGAAGGACTTGTAGGCCAGCTCAACCTATGGTAACAGGTGAAAGAAGTGGAGAAATGTATCACACCAGCTGGGAACCACTGATAGGCATAAAAAAAAAAAAAAAGGAGGAAAAAAGTTAACATTATAGCTTAATTTCTTTGTTGTAAATGAAAGGCAAGGTAGCAACCTTGCACAACATATTCCTAAGGGCTTTTTGTGTGATTTCCCTACAAAGCAGTGGTCCCTGGAGACCAATATGCTGAAATGCTGGGGCTAGGGGCCATCAGCTCCTTCTTGAGTGCTGTTGTTTACTATGGCTGTACTTTCCTAAAAAACAGGTTTAGAAATTATCATCACACACTAACCCTAAGGTGGGGGTTTCTTGGGGCATGAGGGGGGAAAGCCAATATTCAGAAAACCTCAGCAACTTTAATATGTTCCAGTTCTGGTGTGCTGGATTTGAAAGGGAGACTGGAGAACCCATGTTTCCCAGCCTGTGAGAAGCCTGGCCTTTGAGCCATGGCACCTCAGAGGACCTCGGAGTTGGTATTTAAGATACCAGCACCCCAAGAATGTAACTTTAGCTAAGGCATGTCATTTTCCTGGCTCAACCAGGGACCTGCTCATCAGACACCTGAGAAAACAACTGACAGCCACGAGGCTTCAACTCTCAGGAGTGTCTAAGACACCTTTAAAACATTAACCAACACCTAAAATTCATTAAAACGGGCTTTAAGTGAGGCAAACAGCTTCCACGTTCTATTTAGGAATCATAATTCCAATCTTGTACTGAACATTACCTTGCAAACTTCATGACCTCTCACTCAGAAACAAGACAGAAAGTGCAGCCTGAACCCCCAAGCTAGCAGATTTGGTTCACCTTTGGAGAGCACCTGTTTGCTGCCCAGCATCTCCTCTTTATGTGATGCAATGCTACTCACCATGAGCCCTCCACTGCAAACCAGAGAGAACATTTTCCTGCTCTGCAACAGAGAGAAAATGAAGAGTTCCTGGAACCTCAGTGGACGGCAGAAAATTAATTACCTTAAGCAGTTCATGGTTGTAAAATTTGCAAGGCAGGCATAGTCTGGTTAAAGCCAAGAGCTGGGTGAAACCCAAACAGACATGTCCCCTCAAGACACATCACAGTGTGACACTTGAATAAGTCAGTTTCAGCAAGAAGAAATTTAAATGCAGAGTAATCACAGTAATCTCACAGACAGGTGTAAAGGTGTCCAGAATTTGGAAAAGGCAAGCAGGGCTGTCAAATAAGCTTTTCTATCCTGCTTATCTGCATGAGTGTGAGCAGCAGGATGAAGGAAGTGATTGTTCCCCTTTAGTCAGCTGCTTCCTCGATTATGTTTTTCTGGCGCCAAAAGCATTGGAGCAGACTCCAAAAAGCACGGTACAGACTCCCAGCATGGTTTGCTTGTTGGTGGAGATGATGTTCACAGCCCTGGGGACAGGCAACCCAAGCCAGGTGACATGAGGCTGCTGTGCCAGCTCCCCTCTGCTTGGGACCCACACTGGGCAGACAGCAAAGAGAACAACACACAGACAACTTTCTCTTGCCTCACCATTAGCAATTTATTAACGTGTCAGGCTTCCAGCTCTTACAGTGAACTGTGAATGCCCAACAGCACCACAGCCTGAGCAGAGGCACCTGCTATGCTGGGGGAAGGCTGGAGCCCTGGGGCCAACCACCTCAGGGCTTTCTGCTTCAGCCAGCCCTTCTCCAAAGTGGCAGTGACAGTGGTGACTTCACCTCTGAGGTTCTGGGAAGCCAGGTACCACCAGCTGGGGGACAGAACAGTAAGAAAACTGAGCAAAGAACTCCTTTTTCCCACACGTCTCGGGGAGGACAGGTGCCTCTCTCCCAGCAGGGGCTCCAGAGCAGACACTTCAAAGGCTGTCAGTGGCACCCACAGTGCAGAGGGCAGCACAGCAGGGACTGTGCAGTGCCCCCCAACATGACTCTGGGCATAGGGGGAAGCCCCCCGTCCCACAGTCTTGGTACAGCCAGTCAGCCTGGGAGGATAAAGGCAGCTCCACTCTCCCAGGATGGGAGTCTGTCCAGATGTGGAACACAACACAGCTTGGCAGCTTTCTCAGGATTTTCAAAATGGTCTGAAAAGGCACTTCACTCCCCATCTCGGGATGGGGAACACACCTGGGAAAAGCCTTAAAAAGGGAATGTTTGGAAGAGGCTGAACAGCAAGCAGAGGCTCTGCAGCGCCGGGACAGCAGCCCTGCCTGTCAGAGGCAGCAGCCCAGCGGGCAGCACCGAGAGCTGCCAGGCGGCACACGCTGCCCCGGCCCCCACACCGCCGCCGGTCCCGGGACAAGCCCGGGGCTCTGGCACCGCCAGTGGTGCAGGGTCAGGCGGACACGGCTCCCTGCCCCGCCCCGCCCCGGGGCCTGGAGTTCAGCTGCCCGGCCAGGGGGCTGTCGGGGTGCAGCCGGCAGAACCGGCCCAGCGCCCAGATGGGGAACACGTTGCGGTACGCCGTGTAACTGATGGCACACGACTTGTTGAACACCCCAGCGATGTTCTCCTGGGAGAGAAGCAGAGAGAGGAATGGTGTGAGTGACACAGGCCTGCGGGGCGTTCAGGAACCCCGTGGGAAGACTAAAGAAGTACCTGAGGCCAGTCCCCGTCGGGCAGCTGCTTATCAATCAACACTTTAATGCCCCTTTCCAGCACGCTGATGTCAGGGTACCTGCAAGGCAGAAGGGAAATGTGAGCAATCTGCAATACACCATCCATGTCCTTGGGGAACTCAACCACCTCCAGGTTATCCCAAGCTTGTCCCAGGCACGCCGAGTGCTTTGGGAAGGGCACCAGACATTATGAATATGGCAACAGGCTGGAGACCTGTAGTTGTGATCAAAACCTTTGCTTTGCATTGGCTCCCAGCAGCCAGGCCCAAAGCCACACAACCCCAGCCTGTGTCTCCCACCCCCCTGAGCACTCAGGGCCAGGTGGGGCTGCTCCTACCTGACAGCCATGAGCCCCAGCAGGGCCCAGCAGGTGTTGTGGATCTGTGACTCAGCACTCTGCACGTACACACGCTGCTCGCAGGACTCGAAATCCTCTCCCCAGCCACCGTCTGCCATCTGCTTGGAGAGCAGGAACTGGCAGGCCTGGGCCACCTCTCGGCACGCAGCCCTGCAGGGATGGCACAGAGTCAAGGCAGGGCACTGTGGTTGGGACACTGTGATGGTTTTTTGTAGGCCTTCCTTAGCAACTGGGGTCAAAACATAAAAGTATTCCATCCCACTGCTTTACGTAATCAGGTGTATAGAAGACAGGGGAGGGAGGTTCTCTTTCTCTTTTCCTTCTTGGGTTAACTCAGAGACAGGTCTCAGTGTTTTGGCCTCGCTTATCTGTGTGAGCCAGGCCTGTCTGAGAGCTGTTTGTCTGGGCTGGCATGGAGGGTGAAGAATTTGCTTTTCCTAAGGGAAGTCTGGTGAGATTTTTATTGTGTTAGTTATTTTAGTGAGCTAATTCCTGAGTTTCAATTCTGTATATCTGTTTGGTTTTACCCTCTTTGTGTCCTTTCCCCTCTTCCCCTTTTCCCTGTTGGGATTGGTTTGGATTGTTTGGGATTCCTGTTCATATGTACATAGTGTTTAATTGTGTATAAAGTAATATATGTACATATATTTATTTTTTTCTACAATTTTCTTTTCTACTTTTTTTTCCTTTCAGGAGAGGGGAGAGGCTGCCTGATGAGAGGCTCAGTTTGGTGGGGAGCCAAGCCAAACTTATACAGACACCCACAGTTCTCAGCTGCAGAGAGACACTGTGCCCACAGCTGGGACTGTCCTGAGAGTCTGAGGGTCAGGCAGTGAGCGTCCCAGCCGTATTGCTCCCGGGAGGAGCAGTCCCTGAGGCAGGAGAGCCCCTGTGCAGCAAGGATACCCCCCCAGCCCCACCACAGAGCCCTGGCCCAGGAGGGAGGTACAGGCAGGGCACCCAGCCAGGCCTTCTCACCCGTCACGGTACGTGTGCTGCATGCAGGCAAACGCCTCCAGACCGAACCAGGTGCCGTAGGTGAAACAAACCCCCCAGCTCCTAGGAGGAAAGGGAGAGCAGCACTGTCAGGGGGGTGAGGCCCCAGGTACAGCCAGGCTGTGATGTGGCTGAGTTCACAGAACAGCAGAGCCAGGCACAGAGCTGCAGCCTGCCTTCCCCTATGGCACAACCATGCCCCCACCAGTGCCTACTCCCAGCTAACTCGGGTGGCAGTAGAACTGGGAACACCCTGGCCCCCAAGGCTTCTCGTGGCCTTGTGCAATGCACAAGGTGCCTGCTCCATCTGGGCTGGAGGGAGAGTAACTGACAGCAAAGCACAGCAGCTAGAGGAGGATCAGCCCCTACTTCCCCTTGCACAGATCCTGCCAGCCAGGAGTGCTTACCATCATGATCCCTCTTGCACTGGGGCAGCCAGAAGAAAACTGGGCACTGGGAAAAAGCTTACCCTTCCCAGGACCCATCCGCTCGCTGCTTCTTGCGACAGAAATCCAGGCCCTTCTGCAGAGTCTCCCTGGACAGGAAAGAAGCCACCCACTTGAGAAGCAGCTCAAACTCAGTGTCTGCTTCACTGGGAGTTCCATCAGCCCCTCTGAGGCTTTGATGGGTCCCATTACTGGAGGGCACAAAAGGCAAGAGCATGGAGAGAGGCAGCTGTGTTGTTCAGAATATATGCAGGTATACATGTGGGTATATATTCCCCAGCTGGGGCTTCTCTGCCTCATGCCACAGGCAAGCAGGGACCCAGCCTGCAACTGGCTGCAAGAGCAAGACAACTGCTAAGTCAAGAGGCAGGTAGATCTCTACCAGTTTCCCCCAGCCTGATCCCAAACAGTCTATGCCTTGCCCCTTGGGAGAGGCTGGGCCCCAGCCTCTTGCAGGGGGCCAGTGCAGAGATCCAGGCAGGGCCCCTAACAGGGCACAGCGGGGGCTGTGCCAAGAGGCCATGCCAGGCAGGTTCAAACAGTGCAGCCTGTGTCCCCCCCTGCCCAGGGGCAGTGCCTCAGCATGTCAGTGCCTCACCTGATCTCGGGGGCTCGGTGCTCAGGGAACTTGCCCTGGAAGTGTCTCAGTGCCTGCATGACAGCCGATGTGCACTCCACATATGTGTAGTCAATCATGATGTCACCTGCCAGCAGGTGAAGGGTGTCAGTGCCACAGCCCCTCTGTGGGGCAGCCTCTGGGCCAGCTGCTGCCAGCCTCTGCCTTGGACCCAGGGCACCCTGATCCCACAGCAGACACCCACTGGGCATGGGGAGGTCGGGCCACTTTGTCCCTTCTCAGTGGGCAGGACAACCAGCCCCAACAGCTCCCCTTACCAAACACCTCCGAAGGGTTCAGCAGCTCCAGTAACTGGCCTCCTCGCTTGGTTTCGTATGTGGCAAAGCCTCCATCTGAGTTCCTCATGCTCAGCAACTGCCCAGAGAAGCAGAGAAGGGCTGGGACTAGCTCACAGGCAGTACCACCCCAGTCTGGCCCCGAGCCAGGTGTGAGGACAAAGTCAGACCCACACGTCTATGGGACTGGCAGACAACCCAGGCCCCAACCACAGTGACAGGCAGGCCCAATCTGGGCCATCACACCCATTATGTTACACAGGCAGCTCTGTATTACATCAAGGAGAGTGTTGCCACACCAGGCCTCAGATCCAACCAGTGTTGCCACACCTTATCACTTCTAATACGGATCTATCAACCCCTCGGGCCTTGAATTCCCTCAGAGGTTTACCTGCCTGCATGTCCCTTGGCCCTCCCTTTTACAGCCCTTACCACATTCACAGCATCAAAGAGGCGCTCAGGGGGCACAAGCTTGGCTATGAAGGGACACTTCTCCTGCAGCAGCATCACTGCCTTCAGCCCCTCCGCTGTGCAGTCTGCCACAATCCAGCCGCAGTCCCGTGTGCTGAAGGGGAAGCCACCCTGGAAAGGGATCAGGTGGGCTCAGCACCTTCCCCTGACCTTGTAGGGGGGCAGGTGCTGCCCCTCATTCCTATCCCCTCTGCCCAAATTCCTTCCCTGGTTATGAGTCCTTCAGAGACCAGTCCCAGCCATCATACCTTGTTCATATGGCGATAATACTTCTGGTAGTCGGGTGGGTTCTCTGGGATCTGCAGGAGGCAAGAAACAAGTGAGGAGGTGCCATGGGCTGAAACCATTGCAGATGCAGAACCACGTGGGACTGCACAGCACCTGTCTTTCACTGAGGGAAGCACACAGGCAAGAGGTCAGCCCTGGAACAGAGAGTGCTGAAGAGAAATCACCTTTTGGCCTGGTTTCAGACAAGTCTTGCTAAAGTCCCCCCTTTGGAAGATTTCCTGCCAGGGAACCACTTGCTTTGAATGCTCCCATTGGCAGCAACGTGAACAAGACTCTGACTGCATCTGCATCAAGCTGTTGGTGACAGTGACCCTCACCTTGAGCCACTGGCCTGGCAAGCAGAAGCCGAGCTCAGCTCAGCTGAGCTAGTCAAGGAGTTCAAAAGAAAACTAAGCTTTAAGTTTTCCAACCTCTCTAAGCTCAGGTAGCCAACCCAGACATTGCTGGGCCTGGCCAACCTCCTTTCTAAGCTGCAAAGATGGTTCCCTGAAAACAGGGAGCAGAAAACAGGAGGTTGTCCCTAGGACTTTGCTAGTCCAGCCCTTCAGCTTTTCAGAAGGCAACAGAAGCATCCAACAGGTTTCTGAGCAGCAGCCAAGCCTGCACAGGAAGTGTGAGACACCACCAAAGGGCTCTGCTCACCTGGGTGAACTGGAGGAATTCATGGGCATTCTGGAGGCAGGACGTGAATTCAGGCATCTCCTGGGCTTCTGCCTAGAAACAGAGGTGCACAGCCAGCAGTCAGCACAGCAGCTGTGGCCAGCAAACATGTTCTGAGCAGGCGTGTGCTTGCCTAGCTCAGTCACAGGATGCCAGGCCAGACCTGGCACAGCAGAACTCCAAGGGCATGCACAGCAGGAGCTTTGGTATTTGGGGACATGTGAGAGGAGAACACTTTCCCAAGGCAGCAGGTGGCACTGAGGGGTGCATTACCTCCAAGAAGGCTTGGATGGCAAAGGCAGTATCCCAGAGCTGGGATCCGTTTGTACCCTGTAAGAGAGAAAGTGGATAGTGAGAGGCAGGTGCTGGCCAGCAGCCTGACCCAGCTATGAGTCTGTGGGACAGCACATCCCACCCACATCACCCACACTAGCTCATTCCACCCTGTGTCTCAGTGTTATGTCACCCAGCATCACAGCTGATGTGCTGGCACCGAGGGGACAGATGCACCAAGTCAAGGGACAGCAAGGGAACAGGAAATGTGACAGCTGCTTCAGCCTGCTCTGTGCACAGCCAAGGCAGGAAAGCTGGCCAGTGCTAAGGAGCAGCAGGACACAACAGCTCTGAGAGAAGCAAAGCTCAGGCCACATGCAGGATCAAGGGCCTGGCTTTCTTCTTCCCTTCTCTCAGGACCCTTGGGGATGAAGGGAATGGAGGCCTAGAGCTGCCCCCTCAGCTCACAGCCACAGGGAGGCAAACTAGCAGGACAGGCACTATTCCCTCCTGGCACAGCCAGTGGAAACGGCAGTGAGACTTCTGAAGGCCACCAGGCACCAGAGGTGACATGCCAGGAGCTCAGGCTCAGGATGAACACACTATGCCATTAGTCCAGGGGCTGCCCCGCCATGCCAGGGTCCCTTCAGTCACAGGTGAACTCCTACAGCACCTCACCTGCATCTTCATGCCATCGAGGCCCAACCTGTGGGAGGAGAGAGCACAGTGCTGCAGCACAGGCACAATGGGAGCACCAGGAAGCAGGTCAGGAGCCCTGGTATGCTTAATCCACAGGGATCAGAGCCCTGTGCTGCACCAGGTGGGTCACACTCAGCCCTTACCAGAGATAGTCAGGGATCCTAGAAACATGCTCCTGAAAAGCTGGGGAGTCCTTCCCATCCACAAACCAGCGAACCAGCATGTTGATCGTCTTGGAAATCTGCCGAGAGGGGCACTGTCACTGCTCTGGATAGAGCTTCTTCCAGTTCCAGAGACATACATCCCTCCCACCCAGCACAAAGCCATCCAGAGGCTGTCCAGGCCTTAATTCCAATGGCTCCACCAGTGGCATCACCCAGCATAGCTGAGTTAGTGGGGCAGGTGCTGTAAGAGCTTCCCCTCGGATCATTTCCCTGGACCTCAAGGAGAGGTGCCCCCTCACCAGGGCCACAGCTGTCCCCGCGCCCTCTGCATGTTCTTGTTAGCCTTAAGCTCTTGAGCATCAGCAGTTGAGCAAGATGTGGTGATTACAGTTACATTCCCCAAACACAAAGCTCTGGAGGTGGGGAGCACAAGCTGGTCCCTGAAGAGCAAAGGGCAAGCCATTTAAAGGTTTAACAGCAAATGTCCTACCGGGCCGATGCTGATGCACTTGGTGAATCTGTCATCAGCTTGGATGTGGTCGTACAGCTCTGCGATGGCTCGCTGCCGCAGGTGAGTGCTGTGGTGGGCTTCATACATGTTCATGATGGCTACAGGAGAAGAAAGGGACGTGCAGTGAAAAAAAACCCCACCCCATGCAGCTGGGGCAGGCTGCAGCCCCCCTCACACTGTGAGCAGTCCAGGAAAGCATGGGAACTGCTCTGCCTCAGAGCAGCCTGGGGGTAAAGGCATGAGGCCCTGCTGCTCTCAGGGAGGGAGAAACCCATGGATCACATAATCCATGTCTCCATCCCAGCTCCAGGGCACACACCAGCAGCTGGCAGCAGACCCTCAGCAAGGCAGGTGCCTTTCCAGCAGCAGCACAGAGAGGGGCAGGGGCCAGGCTCCGCCGCACTCACCGTAGGCAGCGCCCAGCAGCCAGCTGTGTGGGGTGTACACATCACAGGCTGCCACGTTGTTCCTCTGCGCCGTCCAGTCTATGCTGGCATAGTCCTGCACGTACAGCTCCTGCCACGAGACACCAAAGGGCAACATCAGCCTGGCAGGAGGGGGGCAACCACCCAGGGGCACTCACTGCTGAGAGCTGGCTCTGCTGTCCGACAGAGGGACCGCACAGGATGAGAGCTGCCACTTGGCAAGCCAGAAGCTGGCCCACGAGGACAGGCACGGAGCCACATCTCCTTGAGCAGCAGGATCAGCTCCTTCCTTACCTGCCGCAAGCTCCATATGAGCTCGTCCTCTTCTGCTGACAAACGCTTGGCATAACAGTAGCTCATGGGAAGGTAAACCTGGCGGCAGTGACACCAGAGCCGGGACGGGTGGGCTGGGAACCACGTGGGGAGCAGCCTGATTGCAACAGAGAAGGTGCTGCTGTGAGAACAAGGAGGGCCTGGGGCAACATGGACAGCTGGTGTGCAGAATACCCAGAGCAGGGCATGCCTTTCGCTGTCCCTGCATCGGGGAATACAAACACAGCCTGGCTCTGCTCAGATCCCCCCCAGCAGGGATGCTCCCTCCACACCAGGGCCTGCAGACACCGCTCCTGGCCCAGCTGACATAGACCTTGAGCTCAGAGAGGAGGGAGGGAAGAAGCCAGGGCAGTCACATGGGACTTAGAAGGCAGAGGCCCAGACTGACAGTTACTGGCATTTGATGACAAAGCACCAGCAGCCCTTGGTCCTGTGCAGGCCCTGATTTCCCCCAGGGATAATGTCATACACTTTCCGTCTCAGACATCCAGCAGCAGTCTGAGTAATCAGAGAGGGTACAAGTGAGGGTTAGACCTGGCAGCCTTACATGTGGCTGTGCCTTCCTGCTAGGGCCCAGTACTGGCTGGCCAGAAGGTACTGGTGACAGGCAGGGAGCACACAGAAGTATCAGAGACCCCGTGGGTAATGCTAACAGGGCTGAGCTCTGGCACCTCCTTTGGGTGTAGTGTTTAGTGCTATCTACCCACGGGCTGCCCTGCTGCTGGCTCCCAGCTGACAAGCAGCCTCAGCACCTCTGGTTCCAGACCATAGCTGGAGTTATCACAGCACACACCAGTGCCTGGGACAGTTGTGGGTCAAGGCTGGTGGCAGGACTGACAACACATCCTCCCTGCACAGTGAGGGGGACACATACCACATTTCTGGGAGAAGCGTGTTCATTCCCTCCCAGCTGTAAACATTCAAGACAGCCAGCCAGAACTTGCCCCAGGAAGGGATTCCCACAGCACCTCCTGCAGAGAACATATCAGCTTTCAGGGTGAATGCTGCCATGCCAGCTCCCTTCTTTCTTCCCCCATCACAGGACCCACTTCTCCCCAGGTTTAGCAGCACACTGCTTAGGCTGGGACACACGATCCAAAACAGGGCAAGCAGGCAATGGTACAAAAATGTAACACAGCTTCCTATCATTAATTGAAAATACAGGTGCCATCAAGACCAAGAAAGAGCGACAGTTCTTCCTCTGTCTGGCAGCCCCCCACGTGTGTTCCATGCAGCCCTCAGGTCCAGCCAGACCTCTCTCACCAGTGTACCAGCCCCAGAGCTGACCTTTGCTGTGCAGGTTGACACGGGCCCGCACGATGTCAGGGTCATCCGGGCCGAGCCCCAGGATCCTCAGGGCTATGTAGTTGAGTGCTGTGCCAAACACTGTTGATTTGTCTTCCACGTGCCTGTCAGGCACATACACAGAGACATCACAGCCATTAGCCAGCTATTGGCATTATCCAGACATAACCCACTGCACTTTGCTGGGGTGACTGTGGAAAAGGGGGACCCGACTAACCCAAGAAGAAACATTGCTTTGCACTACCCAGCCACACACGATGCTCTGGGGCACAGGGACGCAGAGATGTGGCCAGGCTTGATGCTCTGGCCATCTCTGTGACAAACGTCATGCTGCACAAGCAGGTCCAACCATCCAGAGCTAGCACAGGTATGGAGTCCCCCTCCCCGAGCCTGGGCAGACCTGACAGCGGCTCCAAGCGTCGGACCTTGGAGGTGCCATCACTCAGAGAAGCATCTTTGCTACTCACAAGCCCCAGCCTCCGTCGGGGAGCTGCACAGAGCGCAGGTAGCGGATCATCTCCTTGCGGCATCCCTCGGGCAGCTGGATTTTGGCTGTGTGGCAGGTGATGAGGAGGCCTGCAGGGCCAACACGGGCCGGCAGTGAGCGGAGCCGGCCCGCACACGCTCGCCCCGCGGGCGGGCGCCCCGGGCCTACCTGGCAGCAGGAACAG